>PVKU01005581.1:0-120457 GCA_004027475.1 Anoura caudifer | reverse complement strand
TAATTATGATGTGCCTTGGTGTGTTCCTCCTTGGGTCCAACTTCTTTGGGACTCTCTGAGCTTCCTGGACTTCCTGGAAGTCTATTTCCTTTGCCAGATTGGAGAAGTTCTCCTTTATTATTTGTTCAAATAAATTTTCCACTTGTTGCTCTTCTTCTTCCCCTTCTGGCACCCCTATAATTTGGATGTTGGGACATTTAAAGATGTCCTGGAGGTTCCTACGCCTCTCCTTATTTTTCTGAATTCTTGTTTCTTCCTTCTTTTCTATTTGGTTGTTTCTTTCTTCCTTCTAGTCCACTTCATTGATTTGAGTCCCAGTTTTCCTCCCACCTCTATTGGTTCCCTGTGGGTTTTCCTTCATTTCACTTATTGTAGCCTTCATTTTTTCATCTAATTTGTGAGCAAAATCAATCAATTCTGTGAGCATCCTGATCACCAGGGCTTTGAACTGTGCATCTGACAGGTTGGCTATCTCTTTGTCACTTAGATGAATTGGCTCTGGGGCTTTGGTTTGTTCTGTGGTTTGAGCCATTTGGGGTTTTTTGTTGTTGCTGCTGTTGCTGTTGTTGTTTTGTTCTGTTCGCGGCTGTTACGTAGTGAGGGGTGGAACCTTCTCTCTTGGATTCCAGTCCCTTCTGCGCTTCCCCGTCGCCTGGATTATCTGCGTGCCTGGGGTCTGCTAGCTGCCTGTGCACCGGAGGTCTGCTGGCCGCCGCCCATGTGCCTGGGTCCACACTTCCACTTTTTCCTGCCATGACTCCACCCCTCTCACTGGTCTGGATGAATGTTTGTTGGACTTCCATACAGTTCAATTTTCTATCAGTTCTGCTTGTTTTCTTGTTTCTAAATTTTTGTTGTCCTTAATTTTGGTTGTGAAAGGAGGCACAGTGTGTCCACCTACACCTCCATCTTGGCCAGAAGTCCAAATGTAACTACTTCTTAACAGTTAAGCGAGAGCTCAGCGCTGCCACCGGGTAGAAACAAGGTGCCGGGCCAGATAAAACAAGGTGGAGGGCTGGACTCGGTCCTCAGGCCTTGTGTTTGCCACCTGTGTTTTAGAGTTTCAAGCTACCTGCCTCAGGAAAGCAGCAACTTAGGCAGCAAGCTAAAGAGAACTGTTAAAATTTCAAGATGAGTCATGGGTACCATACCTTATACTACTAGCCTTTGTATAAATCTAACGAGCACCTACTGACTCCCTGATAACTCAGCCAGGGATAAAGAAAAGATAACATGCTATTCTTCACACCATCAAACCTAGGTGTTGAGAGTGAAGTGGAAACTTCAAATGAAACAAATATTTCTTTACAAGGCCATCAAACAATCACTTGGTTGAGTGTTTTTTTTTTCAGGGGAAGGCAATTAAGTTGAACTTCCTTTAGGACATTCTTCCCCAGAAAAAAAGACACCTTTGCAGCTTCATGCAATGAGCTCCATCAGTCAACTTGAGGAGGCCTGGAATTAGAAAAGCTTCAAGAAACTAAACACACTCAAACATCAAGCTCCACTCTGCAGGTATTTCCCTAAATCTTGATACCTCTCTCACTGTAGCCCTGCCCCCACCTAACCCCAACCCCACTCCTGTGAGGCATCATCTGAAGAAGCAGAAAACTAAACAGAGTTTATAAATCTTTGTACTTCAGATGAAGCTCATTTTAGTTTCGGAGTCCCATCTGTTACATATTCAACATTTCCCTTAACTTCCCTTTAAGCAATTTTGATGCTATTGTATTGCAAAAGTGACCTTCCTGAACAGGAAAACAGTACTTCAGAGTTAGTAATCACCTGCTACATCACCTCTAAAATGGCCATGCAGGCTCTATAGATTAAGGAAAGATACACTCCCCCACCCCATTAAAATTGCCAATAATACCTAGGAAGTTGTTATGTTCCCAGGTAAAGAGGTATTATTACAAAGACTTGACCCTTTCCTGCTTACCCCAGGGTGAGAAATTACAACTATTCAACAGGGGAGGTTTAAGGGCCATTAAAATGGGCCTTTTTTTTCCTCCTCACAAAATACACTGAATCAAAAATATATCTGGGGAGGGGCAGGTCCTGCTGACAACAAAGATTTCTGGCATTTGAAGAAAAAATTCTCTTCACAGGATAGAACTACAAAGGAGATCAAAAGCATACTCTTGATTCTAGCTCCAATAACATGAAAACCATTACAATAAATCATTTCTCCATGGAAGAATCTCTGCTCTATACAAAGCTGTCAGAAGCCTCCCTTATACACATAAAGGGTACTACATTATACACCAAAAAAGAGCACTGAAAAACTAACTCTAGAATGAGAAAGATAAATGAACACCTGCAACAGAAGTTGGGCAATTCCTAAATAGCAAAAGTCAAGAAAAAAAATCCTGCAGTTAGACTTTGATGCATTTCTATTCACTTCATGAGTTAGTGTGTCCCAGTACCGCCCATCAATAAATGTCCAGCCAAGTTTTATGACCAGCTCGCTTGTGCTGATTTCAGTTGCCACCAGTTTTTCAGCAAGAATACCAACTTGTCACAGTTCTATATGATTGAACCAAGAAGCCCTCTTTGTTTGGGGGCTGGTAACTTTTTGTCTATGTATTTCTTCTCAGTGTACCAGAGTTGCTATGAGTGTCTCCTTCCTGATTGGTATATTTAATTTCTGTCTGCCTGGGATGGTCTCACTTCATTAATCTCTAATTAAAGAAACCAATGGAGAATGTGGTAACCCCAAGGTTGAGGTGGTTTTTTTTTTAACATGGGTCAAATATTTGCTCCTTCTGCTAAATGATATTGAAATATTCATGTCAAATTAGCATAAAGAATATCCTATTTTGTGAGGAAATGTTGCAGACCACTATCTATAACTGATGCATAAAATATAAGTTTTCTATTTGCATACATAAGAACAGACTCACATATATCAAGGGTTTATTACTTGAGGTTTCTCAAGCCACTGAAATCTTCTCTATGATATCTAGAACATAACAAACTTAAGAGTTTTGTGGTTCAAATACTTTAGGTCTTAAAATTCACAGAGAATGCCTTTAAAATCATTTTGTCATTATATAATTTAGGGAGATAGGACATGAGAAAGGAGATGCTAAAGGAATTTTCATCCACAGGATTTTCCTTCCCTTGGTGCTGACCAGGTAGAGCTTGGTGCTACAGGTAGCAAAGTTATGCAGATGCTCAGGTTTATAGAATATAGTTTGGCTCAGTGTATAAAGTGAAAATAAATAGTGTTAATAACATTGTGATCTATAATAAGAAATACATATTTGGTCTCCACCCCAGTTCCTGGCACAGAATTCCTAAAACCCTTGGAATTTCCTAAGTGATACACAAGAGCAGTAAATGTGTCTTTTGTTATATTAACGAGGTAATTTTTATAAAGCTCCTAAGTATGGGGGACAGTTGCCAGGGAGGCCAACCCTGCAGCTATAGGGTTGAAACTTACAAACTACCTTCCTGACCTCCAGAGAGGGGAGAAGGGCTGAATCAATCACCACTGGCCATTGATTTAATCACTAATACTTATGTAATGAAGACTCCATAAAAAACAAAAAAGGAGGGGTTCAGAAAGCTTCTGGATTGTGAACCAGAATATTTCCATGTGCTGCCATGTCTGCCCCAAACTCCAGAGAGACAGAGGTTATTACATATCCTTTGTAATAAGCTGATAATTTAGGGAATGAACTGGTTTCCTGAGAACCTCTGATTTATGGCGGGTCAGTTAGAAACACAGGTAACAACCTGGACTTGCAATTGACATCAGAAGTATTGGGTGTGGGGCAGTCTTATGGGAAGAAGTCCCTAACCTGTGGAATCTGATGCAATTTCTGGGTAGATGGTGTCAAAACTGAGTTCATTGTAGGCCATCCAACTGGTGTTGGAGATTTGCTTGAAGTAGAGACGTGGAACAACCCCTGTACTTTGTCGTTGGAATCAGAATCATAGTGTGTAATGGTCAAAAAATAAAAGGGAACAATCTTTTGATTCATTACATTTTCTTCTTAAGATAAAGTGGTTTTGAGGTAGGAGATAGTCAGGAAGGAGGAAACTCTGGAGGAGCCCTGGGACTAAGATAAAGGACATCAATACAGGACAGAGACCCTCTTCTAAGACTGGTTGTTCCTGCTTTCTGGAAAACTGCTGAACCACGGTGACTCATGAATGAACCTGCGAAGAAGATGCTACATGACCTCCCATTCATTATAACAGCATTATGATAAATTAACTCTGTGTGACCCCTTCCCTGGTGGCCAATCAAGGAAAATCATGGGAGACCACATGCGAAGTAGCTTTAAAGTAATATAACTACTTGTACATGTACAATAAAAGCCCTCCAAAACTAGGCAGGAAAGATCCACCCTATAAGAATAGAGTCCCTCCAGCCCCAGAGGTCAATGTCTGTTCTGAATTGGCCTGCTCCCATGTTCTGTGGAGTGTACTAAATAAATAAATCTTAATAAATCTGCTCTCTCTCTCTCTGCTATAAACTCCATGTGTTCAGTTCAATTCTTTGTACGACCACCAAGAACCTGGTTACCTGTGCCCAGCTGTAACAGTTTGGCTAAAGACAACTAAACTCACATAGTTCTATAACTAGGTCTTAGGGAAATAAATCAATATAAGAAACAAAAACCCTACTTCTGTTATAACTGTTTGAGAAAGAGAGTGAGGAATGCACTGATAAAGACTCCTTCATCAAGCTTCAGTCAGGTTCACCAGATGTGGGCGAGGGGCAAGGAATGGGTGAAAAAGTCAAAGGGATTAAAAAGTACAAATTGGTAGTTACAAACTAGTCACAGGGATGTACAGTACAGAGAATATAGTCAATAATGTTGTAATAACTGCAATATGTATGGTGCTAGGTGGATAATAGACCTATTAGGGGATCACTTCTGAAGTTATATAAATGTCTAACCACTATGTTGCATATCTAAAATTAATATAATATTGAATGTCAACTGTAATTTTTAAAACTTTTTAATTAAAAAAAAGTCAGGCTCCTATCAGCCCTCTTCTCAACTAAGGTTCAACCGTAGTTCCGTCTTGTCCTTAACAGGTTTGCATATCCCAGTCTTAGCAAAAATCTCTCTAAATCAGTTTCATGAGAATCTCCCATCCATAATGCCTGCATATGATCAAATTCCTCGTTCCCCACCTTTAATATCTGATCACTTTGTCCTGTCTTTAAAAATCTTGTCAAGTCAGTTCAGCAAAATCTCCCTACCCTTGATGTCTCTGCTTAGTACTTGACATCCACTGACAACCTCACTCTACTCACTGACTACAAATCTCCACCTGTCCTGGTTGGACTCAGAGTTGAGCCCCCAGCTGCAACTGTATTCACACCTATTGCCATAGTCCTGAATGAAGTCCTTCTCAGCATTTTAACGAGTGTCAGAATAATCTTTTACCAGTATTCAGCTTTACTGGACAGAAATTTGGAGGGAAGGTTGGCAATTCCCAACATCAAGTTTAGTAACTGTCAAGCTTGGAACTAGAATATGATTATAATATTTACACTGTAGAAATCACCAAACATGACAAATTAGGGCTTCCCTTCTCTCCCTTCCCCTCTCCCTGTTACCCGCAGTTGTTAAATATTTACCACACTCTATCAGTTGGAGAAGGCTACAAATGGTATCATCCCAAATCCCAGACTGGGGCTGCTGTGTGGGATTTGCATTTATCCTCTCAATACGGTGTGATGAGCACAAATTTACTAGCCCGCCTAAGGTCCAAATTAGGATAAGAACTTCCACAACCATCCTAGAATCCATTACTCATGCCGGCT
The DNA here is from genome assembly GCA_004027475.1 of Anoura caudifer. Lineage (NCBI taxonomy): Eukaryota > Metazoa > Chordata > Mammalia > Chiroptera > Phyllostomidae > Anoura > Anoura caudifer. The sequence goes on along the minus strand of PVKU01005581.1, from coordinate 114,666 downwards.
ATAGCTAGGGTGATTATACCCACTTCCTTGTTTATGTCTGTTTCTAGTATTATTTAGACCATGTTCCAGAGTTTTGTAACAAAAAGCATTATCTTTAACAGCTATGTTTTTTGAAAGGTGAAATGGGTTCAACAGATTTCACTTTGTACTTCCAGCTTCTGCCATAGCGTGTGAGACACGTGTACAGTGAGCAGAATTAGACTCTCACTCTAAAACATACAAAAATCTTAATGATAATTGAATACATAGATAAAACAAACATTTCTGACTACTTTTATGTTTGTTCAAATCTCAAAGATGACCAGTGATAACTTATCTCTTTTTCTGACCCTTCCCAACTGTCCCATTTCAGAGCACAGGGAGAGTGCCTCCAGCCAAAACAAAGCGTACTCTGCCACTGGCAACCGGGGACCGCAGACCGGTTCCTCCTTCCAGACAAGGTGTGGGAGGAGCAGCATCCCACGCTGCTACCAGCACTGGTCAACCAGTGTGTGCACAAGTCCCACGGCCTGCGCTGAAGTCTGCCAGATGCATAAAGCTGCCAGTTTTCAAGAGAGGGGATTCAATAGCAAATATAAAAAAGTATAGCTTAGATATGAGAATCTAAACAAAACCTGAGTCTAAAGCAGTCCTGCTGTAGAAAGTATAAAATATCTTCAAAGGTTAGTAGAATTCTTAAAGAGTGTTGCACCCAGAGTGGATTTAACAAATGCAACTGCATCAAATGCGCGTACATATCACCAGATAAAGCATGAATTTTCAAAGTAAAAAATTATTTAAGTTTCTCCATTTCCTGTTTCAAATTTTCTTGTGCATACAAAAGAGAATCAATACCTGTCAATGTGCTGGCTCCATTAGAAGAACAGCTTTGCACACAGATGACACTAGCTTTATATCAGAATTATCAGGTGCTTCACACAGAAAATCAATCAACTTCGTTCCGTAATGGTTCTTTTTTATTTGTTTGTTTGTTTCATCCAATACTTCCTTCTGTTGAAAGTGAAACATCTGACATTGGTATAAATATAAATTCAGCTAAAAAGTTTATATGAGAAAAGCAATTGTATTTTTACAGGAATAATATAAACACAAATTTTGGTGGAGCATAACATGGCAAAAACAATGTTTTACTAAATTAAGAAACCTATGGAGCAGAGATGTTCTTGAAATTAGTTGTGTTGCACACATAATTTGTAATTGCATCCAAATAACCTATGATTTTACCCATCAAAATAGAAGCTATGTTGCTTTTATTTTATATACAGAGAGTAAATGAGCTACAAATTTTTGTGATTAAACTAATATTGAATGAAAACAAAACAAATGAACTTCAGCATGGGAATATACTTTTTTTGCTATTTACTTTCAACTGTATTTCAGAAAACTTTGAGCTCTTATAAAACTATTTTGTAATTCAACCTATACATCCCACAATGATATTGATCATTTTGGTCCTCCATATTTTGTATTTTTTTGTCAATATCAGTTAAAAATATTTTAATCAAAAACAAATATAGCTTTTACAAATTAATATCATTAAAATCAGAACATACAAATAGAAAGATTAAAAATGTCTTCCTTTCAAGGATTACAAAGGCAACTCAGGAGAGCCCAAAGGGAATTGATGATTTAATTTTGAAATCTATAGTTGTCTTTGGAATACACCATATTTCATAAGGATATTTTGATGCTATTTTTACTTTTAATTAGATAAATTTTTATTCTCTAATATATTGGGAAGAAATTGATAAGGAAAATGGTTTTGTCATATGTAAATTTGGTGAAACAACCAAAAGAATTATTAAAACAACTTTGCCTTATAAAACATTTTGTAAAATATTTATCATTCACAGATATTTTATTTTTGAAAATAGACTTTAGTTTTTAAAATAGCCTTTAAATGAATCTCTTCTATAGATTCACCAATAAAATAAAACAATTGGATGGTCAGTAAATATTTTTAAAGAGATAATTTTAATGATTTTTAGCACCACTCTCACTCTTGAAAACCTCCCAGTTTGGATGATAAATTACATGATCACTCTAGCCATATCCTATCCCAGAGAAAAATGAATGAAATTTTCTATTTTAGGACCAAGGATGGGACAACAGAGAATTTAGAAATTAGCATTATTTTCATTTTTTTCCTTTTAGTCCATTCTCATACTTAGAGAATTTCTCTTCCTTTTGGTCATTCATTGTTTTGAGTGCTCAGTGTGGTTGAGCCTGTGGATGGACCGGGGAAAACTGGAATAAGAAACTGAAAGTAAATTATCAATGAATTTCACAGAACCCATTTGGCAACAGCATTGGGCATATTTACTGTACCAGTCTTCATGCAAATGTTTACTTTAACTCTTTTATCTTTTTTTTTACCTAGTGAGAGACAAAACTGGCTGACCACAAATTTTCCCTTCCTAAACTCCTGCCCTCACATCTTGCATGACTAAGTAGAGTGAATGACAAATCAGCCAGTGGTTTTACTTACCCCATTGAATAACCACTTAATTAAATGACAAAAGGATCAATTAGCCAAAGTAGTTTCCCACTTTAATATTGCCAAAGCAATGAGTGAAAGAATGAGTTCCTCTGAAAAGCTCTAAGCTCTGAGTTTGAATTTAGAGTTTTTGCCAAGCTATGTTATGAGTTGCATTGTGTGTTGTCATGTTATCTTGTGTTGTGTCATGTTGTGACATCATGTCATATTGAAGAACTAACTCCCAGTACCTCAAACTGTGACCTTATTTGAAAAAAGGATTTTTATACTAGAGTAGGGTGGAACCTTAACCTAATACGACTGTTGCCCTTACAAGAAGAGGGTAATTTGGACACAGACATGTATAGGGAGAATGCTTGTGAAAACAGAGGCAGACATGGAAGTGACACAGCTAGAAAAGCTAAGGAATGTCAAGGATTGCTAGGGGAGATGCACGAAACAAATTCTTTCTCAGAGCCCTTAAAAGGAACCAACTCTGCTGACACTTTGCTGACAGACTGCTAGCCTCCAGGGCTGTGAAACAATAAAGTACTGGTGTGTGAAGCCATCCAGTTTGTAGTTCTTTGCTACGGCAGTCCTTGGAATGAATACACTGTCTAACCCACTGAACTTCGGTTCCCTAGTGTGTATAATGGGAGCGCTGGTAATATCCACTCTCAGGCTTGTGGTGAAATTAAAATAGTTAATGTTTCAGGAAAACACTCTGTGAACTGTAGAGCACTACAATTCATGATGCAGACACCAGTGAAGTGAGAGAACAGTCCATAATTCCCCTTCCCTGAGATCTGGGGAGCATCCACAGCACCCTGACTCAAGAAGGCCAAACATAGCTTCCCTCCTGGGACTTCGGAAGCTCTGGTCGTTCTCAGCTGTGCACCTGACCTGAGTCGCTTTTTCCTCTCCACACTAAGATCAGAGAAAGGCAGTCTGCAGAATGAAAGGAAAGAAGCAGAGGCCCAAGAAGAGGCAGAGACGTGAGGACACCCAGTCCCAGATGGAGAGCCCGAGAGTACGCTCGAGTGGCTCATGCGGGCTTTCTAATTGTTGCTTCATGTCCCTTCTTTTGGGCCATGGGCATTCTGTACTTCTCTGTTGCTGGGAAGAAGTCAATATCAATAAAAAATATAAATACATATAATGACACAACAACTGAGTGTAAGAGGAAAAGATAAGAGATGAGAGTGGTAAGAGAGAAACTGAGAGTCACTCTTCTTTTTTTATATAGTTCAATGTAAATCGTACGAATCCTGGGCTCAACTCCACTGAAACACTCGCTATCGGAGCTATAGTTGCTGTTTATTAGTGACATTACTTTTATTGATTTTGAAAAGAAAATAGCAATGTGACCTTTAACAACAATATTTAAATTTTTGAGATCTCAAATTCAGTATCCATAAAATGGTTGAACAAACTATGCCAGAGTTTATTAAACACATACTCTGAAGGTCTGGGGGTCTTTGATATGTTCTGTATTTTGAATTAAATAATAAAACTTTCTAATTCATTTGACACCAACCCTTATAAGACAATTGAAACATAAAGGCTCTTTGCGTGTGGCTACTCCTCAGCTTGGTAACAAGTCAGCCTGGCAATTCCAAGCCTTTGGTTAACTCTTCTAATGAATTTTTTATAGATCTAAAGATTTCTAATCATAGAGTTCTGGGTAACAATGGTTATTTCTGGCAAGAAAGAAACTGGGAACCAAAGGAAGATTTCTAAGCTCTCTTTTGACTTTAATATCCTAAGAGTCTTAAATTTCTAAAATTTGTAAGAAGGCATCATTTTTTTAAAAAAAGAGAATTTCCAAGCTTCCAAATAACACAAAGATGGCAAAGGAAAGACAAAGGAAGGGTCCTTCCAACTTCTAATTTTCTCTCATACAGAAAAAGGTGACTGTTTCAAAAATAAATAAACAAAAAACCTCCTATTTTTGAAGCAGGATGAATTCCTGGTTCTGAATGAATTCCAGTGTTCCAAAAATAAAACAACTAAATTCATTGATTTTATTTAATCAGTCAAAGCCAGATAAATACAATCTGTCTAATGTCATGGTCTTCCTATTTGTTTTGTTTGGACCCCGTAGTAACTAGTCAACAAAACCCTGCCCCCTTTGCCAAGGATCACTCGATCTCAAGAAATCAATTCTCTGTGAACTCCTCATAAATCACTGAAAAGCAAATTATGGAAGTAATTGCTCATTAAAACCATTTACTTTTAGTTGAGGCCACATAAACCTCAGGTAGTGCTGATGGAGCAGCAGGAAGGCGAAATGACCAGCATGATGGAAAGGAAAATGGAAATCATAAAACCTACCAGTCGGTGAGGAATTCTAGAATCAATACGCATGGAGGCGTGGCAGCAATGCACAGGGAATGAGGGCAGATGCCTGCAACCCAGAGCTGGACAATGAAAGGCTCACACAACGGTACAAGGTGATTATGACCTAGGAGTTGTACCAACTAGAGCCTCTCAGAAGCTACACTCTGAGCCTTTTTGACCTACACTCTTGACCGGTTTTGTATTCTCCAGGGAGCCTAGTGTGGCGTCCAGCCCAACATGCTGCTTAATGATCCCTCTAACGTCAAAGGGAATTTTTAGTTGGGATGTGAGCTACTTGATTTATGTAATTGAATTATGTGGTTGAAATTAAAACCGGTGCAGAACCAAGTAAATTTAATAATAGCCAATTTGGGCCTGCATCTCTGGCCTCTAATCCTTTCAAGGAAGAAAAGGGAGTAAATTTGGAATAGATAAGAGCACCATTCAGTTTGGAGTCACATTCGCAAAGCTTTTGACTATTAGACCTTTGATGGAATCTACAAGCGAGGTTAGACAAGGCTATGAGATACTCTGACAGGACGGAATAAAGAAGACAGGCATCAAGCAGCTTTATGTCTGTGTCTGTTTACTAGACTAGCTCTGAGTAATACTTTTATCAATACAGTAACCCCCCTCTTATCTGCAGGGGATATATTTCAAGGCCCCCAGTGCATGCCTGAAAACACAAATGGTAATGAACCCTATATACAGGGGTAGGCAAAAGTAAGTTTACAGCTAAATATCAAACTGTAAGTTTACAGTTATAATACCAAAATAAGCTTTCATGTACTCACAATTGTATTATTATTTACTAATTATTGTATTGTTTATTTGTATTATAACTGTAGACCTATTCCTATATAGTTTGTTTTTCCCTATACATACATATATTTTCATTTAAGAAAAATATTTTACAGCTTTTTTTGGCATATTTGAATTCCTAGTATCGCTACTGTTGCCCTTTGGAGCCATTAGTAAGTAAAATAAAGGCTACTTGAATACAAACACTGCAATACCACGAAGTTGGTCTGATAACCTGGACAGCATCATGACTGGTGGGGTTGGCAGCACACACAGCGTGAATTTCTGGACAAAGGCATGATTCATGTCCTGGGCAGGATAAGGTGGGGTGACATGAGATTTCATTATGCTCCTTAGAATGGCACTCAATTTAAAACTTAAGAATTGTTTATTTCTGCAATTTGCCACTTAATTTCATGTCCCCATTGACTGTGGATAACTGAAACCACAGGAAGAGAAACTGCAGACCAGGGGACTACTGTACTGTAATTATTTTATGAATCGCCAAAACAGTTAAAATCAATGATATAGAAACATTTACACTGCAATATCTATAATGATCTTTAGTAGTTTCTTCATTTTTTAGTATACCAGTAGCCTCAGAAAAGAGCAGGGGCTCTCTGAGGACCTTCTTGATATCAGGAGAATTATGAAATCAGATCTGTATGGGCAAGGGTGATCTCCATTATGGAGGCCAACCAAGCACCACACCTGAGGAAAACAAAAAAAGTACCGAAAAGGAACTATGGCTTTTTCTCTAAAATCACGGGGTTTAGCACAGTGTTGGTCACGCAGCCACTTACTCTAAAAAACAAGCACATCCACCTGTGCACAGCCTCCTTCTAGAAAAAGCAGCCATGGGAGATGATTTCTGAACAGGTTGCCATGCTGTGTTCCATGGGACTCACTATCACAGCCAAGACCAATTGGTCCAGGGGTCAGTTCTGAGCCACGCCACCCACAAAGGCCAGCAGAAGTCTATAAAGTAGATGACAGGAGAGCCTCGCCAGGAGAGATTCTCTGTACTCCACAGCAACTAAACCAGTGAAATTCGCAGGGAGTTTCTATACCCCCAGGAGATTCAGAAATCGAGACAGTAATGTGGAAGCCAAGGCACACAGACAAAAGTCAGTAAGGAGAGGTCATGAGACATCAGCAACCACAAGTCAGAGAAGAGAATAGACAAAGACACTCAGTAGCAGATAAGATAAAAATCTCTATATAAATTGAGGAAGGTAAGCTTATTCAGAAATAGAAATGAGTCTGAGGGAACAAGAATTAGAGTGACTGCTGGACACTGTTATGTGTTGAATTTTGTCACTGAAGTACCCATACAGTGAAGTCCTAACCTTAGTGCCTTGGAATATAACCTTATTAGGAGATACGGTCTTTACAGAGGTAATCACGTTAAAAGGAGTTCATTGGGGGAAGGTGTTAATTTGACATGACTGGTCTCCTAACAAAAAGGGAAAATTTGGAGGCAGACATGCACACAGTGAGAACACCATGTGAAGATAGAGGAAAAGATTGGGCTGATGCTCCTACAAGCCAAGGAATGCCAAAGACAGCAGGCAAACCAGCAGAAGCCAGGCCAAGAGGCACGGAACAGATTCTCTCTCATGGTCCTCATAGGGAGCAATCTTGCCAATACTTTGATCTCTGATTTCTAGCCTGCAGAACTGTGAGACTTGATTTCTGGTGGTTAAGCCACCAACTTTAAAGTGCCTTTGTTAAGGCAGGCCTAGAAAACGAACATAGATACCTAGAGATACTGTTGAATCAGAAACACCTGCTCAGTTCCTCGGGGCCAACTATTTGGCTACTGAGCTAACTCTATCTTCTCCCCTGCTCATGTATCCCCACAATAACCCCCATCACCCTACATAACTTGAGCTTCTATGTTCCCTGAAACCTGAATGAACTTAGCTAACTCAGTGGGAGTTCAGCAATGTTTAGGAATGAGTAGATGAAGCAGCTGGAAGCAAAGAAGCGACTGCTTTGGGATCCTCAAATCAGAGGATCAGGAAATTCGAAACAACTTTCAAGAGAGCTTCAGGGAGTGGCATCCAGCCAGCAACCTCAACCACTTGGCAGAGCTGAAGGAGAATAATAGGTGAAGCCAAGAAACTTACATCCTGACAAGCTTCCTGCTGGGGGAATGATCAGGTCTCCCAGTCTCTAGTTGTTCCCATCCAAGCCACTCTCTCCAATAGAACAGCTCCTGAAGGGAAAAACAGAGACCAATGTCTACAATCCAGGGTCTGCAATGCAACAAATACTCAAGAAATCAACATTATCTCTGAGGGAAGCTTTTAGATTACCCCAAACAGTTACTTCTAATGGTGCCCCAGGGACCGTATTATGTGGGTGCTTTGTGTGTTCCTTCAGCCTTCACTTTCCTAGAGCTCGTTCTTTTACAGCCCGGATTCACTGGATGCCTGGCAAGAGGAAAGAGCTGGCAGGTGTCCTCCAATTCAGCCATCTGTGCCTTCTTTCCCCACCAAAGAGAGAATGCATTCAAAATAAATTATTTTGAAAGCACATCCTCCCCATTAAAGTTCTACTTCAAGACCTCACAATAGAGGGTACCTCCAGGAATCTCATTCTTGGCAGCAGCTGAATGGGATTGCTGAAAAATCCACTCAGTGCTCTCAGAAAGAAAGGAAGTCTTGGGGTGAAAACAGGTGAAAGCTTTTCCAAGCTTTGGAGAGAGACGGGGCCCAGTGCCAAAGCTGCCTTCTAGGTGGTCCAACTGCATTGCTCATTAGTTACAGGGAATGGTGTGATTCCAACCCCTCCCTGGACAAGGTGGTGGTGAACATGGGACTTCAATGGCTGCTACTTCGATGTTTAACTTACACATTTTTATATAAGCCAGTTTTAATTTACTTTACATTTTACATCATTACATTGAATAGACTTTCCAGAACAACATGAGAGAAACTAATAATTTTTTAGTACTTTCCTTCTGCTACACAATACAATGGGCTCACAGTTTATCTTTTTATCTTCAGTACATCCTCCTGAGATTAAGACTTTTATCTGTATTTTAAAGAGGTGTAAACAAGCTCAGAAAAAATTAGGCATCTCCGTTGGGATTACACGGGTAGCAAATAGGCAGAAAGAGTAAGACTTAAACCCACGCTTTTACCATTACACTCTCCTAGAGATAGAGGGTATTTTCCAGTATAGAGAAGAGAGATTGTATGAATGCACTAATTAAACTATTCCTTTATCATTAATTTTTTACATTTCTGAGATAAATAAGTTAGCACCACTATCAGCATGTGAAAGTCAATAATTTCTACAATTACTATGTAATTTTAATTGCTAATTAACATAAATCCCCATTTTAGAGTTGTAGCCAATAGAATGATTCTTTAGGGATCCTCTGGTCCTGCAGATATCACATTTTAAACTGAAGTCTAAGCTAAAAGGACTCCCCTATAATTTCTAAATAATATTTACAAATTTCACATGGTTTAATTAAGAAGATAATTACAAAATAAAATATGAATTTAGTGGTGCTTTTAAATAAGTTAAGCACATTTTATTGACCACAATAGGATCTATAGACGCTTGAAAAATCACTAGTACTTATGTGAAAAGACATGTTATTTATTCCATCTAGAGACAATGATTGGTTCCTACATAGATTCAAGAAGCCTTAGAAAAACTCTGCAGCCTATTCAAGGAAGTTGCTAAGTTAGGAAGCTCTGATCCAGGCCAGTTCCACAGATGGAGCTAGATAAGCCCAGAGGAAAAAATTACGTGCCAAAGATCAAACAGTTACAAAAACAAGAGTAAAAATGTAAACCCTCTAACTTGCACATAAGTGTTTTTTTCCAATTTGAAAACAATTAACCCAATTGACTGAAGGTCAGTTATTCACCTTCAGTTCTGTTTGTTGAAGTATTAACAGTAGGGAGAACAAATTCGGGTATACAAAAATACAAGTTTACTTTTCTTAAACTGACTGCTATGTCTGCCTTGAATCCTTATTCCAGTAGGGATAAAAATGGCAAACATAGACAATTCTGTGTAAACTCAGTCAATTTAGGTTTGGCCCCTTCTTTAAGGGTTGCACCTGGTGCAAGTGGGGTGCGAGTGAGGGAGACACCACCACGTCGAGGCCTTTGAGGTGTCTGGTCCACAAATGTCTCAGAGCAGTAACTCAACCCTTTACCCAGAGTGCCATTCCTTTCCATGCTGCACCCACTGAGGCCAACATCTGTACTTCCACCAGGCCCCTGGTCACACTACCCGTGCTGAAGTCCAGTCCTACTTCCTTTTTCCCAACCTTGAGGACCCATAGGGTCCACTGACTTTTCTCATAGCTCTCCTATATCCTCCTCAAGGTCAAGGCAATGTTCAGCCCCTTGTACCTTTTCTCTGACTATTGCTTCTGCCCTGAGTTCCAAAACTGTATGAATAACTCTTTCCCTTTCTGCCCATTATTCTTTCTATGGCCTCCCTTCCCTAAAGTATAAGGAAAACAGGCAACTGCACAAATACACTGGTTGATACTTCAAGACATTGTCATGCTACGTTTTGCTCTGTGGTGACTAAAGTAATTGCAACTAGATTAGTATTGCTGTTAAAATTGCTTCCGTGTAAGCCATCATTCTTTATGTTAATCACTTCTCATGGTAAAACTGACACAATTTCTAGTCAAAAAATTATGAAAGACATTCAAGATAAATGTATAAGCTAAGGTTTGCAGTAAAAATGATAGCAAAATGGGTATCACAGTTCCCTTCACTATAGAAGAAAATGAGACTCATATGGGTATAAACTAAGATCCCTGTGCATAGTTAAGGTGTAAAAAATGCACAGAATAACAAGTACTCTCCAACTTTTTTAAGTAGCAGCTTAAATTGCCTATCTTAATTGTTCTCTAAAAGTCCCACTTACCCAATATTCTTTCTCCTTAGTCTGGCATAGCCTGAAACAGTCGCCATCAATGCACTGGAAAATAAGGTCCCGATTGCCTCCAGAAGACCCTCAGCTTAATGAAATCAAATCTAATGTCAGCAAACCTTTCTGGTCTAAGGCTAAAAGTAGAGTCAAATAACCTCAGAAACCCAAATTTTCTGTCCTACTCTCCACCACGTTTAATGAACTTCTAATCCCCCGTGCCTAGCCCTCACTCCTGCCCAAAAAAGAGCCTCGTACGTGCTGAAACACCAGCCTCTCACCTACTACAATCACTAGTAACTGCCTGCCATGATAATGAGGTCCCTCTGAAAGACAGCCCCTGCACCAGCCTGTTACAAGTTCTAAAATTATTGCCATGAGTCTCCTTTCGGCTACAGCACTGAGTGTCACTATATTTTAAACAAATGTTTGATCAGAAAGATATACTACCATACAAGTCATTATTAAGCTATGAAAATCCCAGGTAAAATGGTTATCTAACTAGCTGCATTAAGGGAAAGAGAGGAAGCACATCACGGAGGGCAGCAAATTAGGAGCTACAGCAGCAGGCACAGGGGAAACACAAATGGGAGGAAGCACAAGAGATATGCAGTTTTGAGAGGAGCAGAGGGAGAGATGAAAGAAGGGTGACAGAAGATGGGAATTAAATGGTCAAAAAGAAACTTGACCTAACTCTGTTAAACAGAAAATAAAGTGGCATGATTGACTCTTTGGGCAAAGCCCGGAGCTGGTAAGAATCTCTCCTCAGAAAGGAACAAAGAATGTTCCCCCTGTATTGAAATTCATGGTCAGAGTCATCAACTACAAAATGACTAGTGGTGTTGGATGACGTCACAAATCTACCCTCCTGCTGATTCATTTTATCCACAGCTAAGAAAGCAGCTCAAACCTTTAATGAAATGATAAAAAGATGATGGCAAAGGTACTTGAACCTAAACATAATATTTCAGGGATGTTCATACTGGTGCAGCAAACAGCAGATCCGTTACTTTTCTTGATCTGAGCACTGCACTCTGATTAATGTGGCACTCTTAGTTCATTGGGCTGTTATAGCAAAACACCGTAAGATGGAAGGCTTATAAATAACAGAAATTTATTTTCCACAGTTCTGGAGGCTGGGAAGTCCAAGATAAAGTACCAGCAGATCTGATGTCCAGTGAAGGCCTGCTTCCTGGTTCTTAGGCAGCACCTTCTCACTGTGTCAGTTGATAGATGGGCCAAAGGAGCTTTCTGTGGTCTGTTCTTACTTTTCTCTTTTTTAATTTAACCTTTATTGTATTTTTCCATTATCACTTAGTCCCCTTATGCCCCCCTTCCCCCAGCAATCACCACACTGTTGTCCTCCTTTTTCCTTTTTGCCCAATCCCTCCACCCTCTAACTTCCCCCTGCCACTAGCTGTCATCTGCTCTCCATCTGTGAATCTGTCCCCATTTTTCTTGTTAGCTCAATTTGTTCATTAGATTCCACATATGAGTGAAATCACATGGTATTTGTCTTTCTCCAGGTGGCTTATTTCATTCTGTGGTCTGTTTTTATAATGGCACGAATCACATTCATGAGGGCTCCATCCTCATGACCTAATCACTTCCCAAAGGCCCCACCTCCTAATACATCTCATTGGTTGTTTTTTTTTTTTAATTTTTAAAAGATTTTATTCATTTATTTTTAGTGCTAGAGGAAGGGAGAGAGAAAGAGAAGGACAGAAACACTGATGTATGAGAGAAACACCAATCAGCTGTCACAAGCCCCCAACTAGGGACCTGGACCGCAACCCAGGCATGTGCCCTGACTGGGAATCAAACCGGCCACCTTTTGGTTTGCCGTCCGGTGCTCAATCCACTCAGCCACACCAGCCGGGGCTAATTTTTTAATATAGGGATTTTGAAGAGACACAAACATTCAGTCCATAGCAGTAGCCTAAGGTGGTATATGCTTTCTTAACTAAAACCTCATGCCAGCATTTCAGGCTCAACCTCTGGTCTCCAAAATCCTCACGACTTTTTTACACTAACTTCCAACCAAATGGGTATCATCCATCCTGTAGTTGAGCAATTTTATTTTTATTTGTTTGGCCTTTAATTTAAATACAGTTCTATATACTGTGTCTGCTAAATGCATCCTTGACATTTCAGCTCATTGTTTTAAACTTTAATTCTATCAGCTCTATATTTCCTACATTTGTGTTACCCTAAACTGGCCAACTATGCCTTCTAAGTTTACCTAAACAGAATAAAGTCAAGGACAGAGAGCTCTGTGGCACAAGACAAAGAACTTTCTGGGCTGAAAATAATCAAAAGTAACAGGTTATCAATGCACCTAACAGCACTATCATCAACCATCCTCAAGGATGATGATGAAGATAATAAAAAGATGGTGATGATGGTGATGATGATGACAATCTCTAACATTTGTTAATCATGTGTCAAGCCCTGTGCCAACTGCTTTAAGTATAATGTCTAGTTTAATTCCACTATAATCACATTGGATCATTTCAAATATTATCTCCCCAGATTACATCTGAGAAAACAGAAGCAGGTTTAGAGGAGTTATATAGCTTGCTCAAGGTTATACAGTTAGTAAGTGATAAAGCTGGAATTTTAAAAGCCAGACCATCTATCTGCCTCCAGAGCCTAATTCTTAACCATTCCATTCTGCTGTTCCTAAGGTTTTATTAAGCCTTTCTAAAATCAAGATATAAAGGCTGAATAGGGTCCAAGGCAGTATGTGGAAAACAAATGATCTAGAAAAAGGTCCTTGCCCTCCAGTAACTTACAATCCTGTTGCAAGGACAAGACTTAGAAAATAAACTATTTTGGAACAATAAATTTTATTGTGGGCTAAAACAATGTGAATCAGGCCTATGCATTTCTTTTCAGTACTATAAGGTTACAGACTAGAAATTTATAAACTCACACAGAAAAGGATGAAGAAAAAATGAATGAGCCACACCCTGTGGGGATTCAGTGAAGGAGGTTTTCTTCTTTCTAGAGATCCGGGCTTGGGATGCTGTGTCCTGGGGAATAATGGCGAGGCAGGGCAGGCAGAACAACTATAACTGTCCTACTGACTATTCACACACTGCTTGGGGATGGAGAGCCTCTCAGAAACATGCTACAGAGCCAGTCATTGTTTCCTCAACTGATCTGAGGTGCCAGGGACTGCAATACCCAGCCAGTGAGCCTTCAAAGTCACAATTAAGGAGAAAAATTTAGCCCCTGAAGTTAGTGGCTTGAATTCTTCAAGTCAGATGCAGTAGGTAACCCCCAAATTAAATGTTATCAAGTTCAAAAATCTCATTACCAACCAGCTTATCAATTATAATCTCAGTGCCCAAAGATAGCAAGTTATTCATGGTCTGTCATACCAATTGTTTTCAGCAAGTAAATGGGAGAAAGTGCCTTCAGAATGATCCACCTCTATCTCTAATTGTGTGACCTGGGGCTGTCACCAGACTACCTCCAAAATTCTGTGATGGTCAGGTGAGGTAATGAATGGGAAATTGTCTTGTAACCTGAAAGGTATATAAACAAAGTTATTACTCGCATTAGGTATTCAGGAACAAATTATTGCCCACAGTAGAATAAGCTCCAGGTGATATGCAAAGTGCTCCCTAATCAAACCATTTACTTCATGGGCCTCAGCACTTCCTTTTACCTTCAACTCCTACCTCTCTCTCCCAACACTGCATATCCCCCAGTGCTTTTTTTATGCCTCTTCCATTGTATTGGCAAAGATATGCTGCTAAAGAGGCCAGATATTATGGGAAAGTTGATTCTCATTCATTTCTCATTATCTGATTTTATCCTCCTAGGCAAAATATCTTAATAACCAAGCATTTGCATAATACCTTTACTCTTTTTAATTAATTTATTTTTTTTCTTCTATTGAATTTATTAGGACGATACTGGTTAACAACATCGTATAGGTTTTATGTACACAGTTCCACAGCACACCATCAGTATGCTGTATTGTGTGTTCGCACCCCAAGTCAAGTCTCCTTCCATCACCATTTATCCTCCTGCACCTCCTCCACCTCCCCCCGCACCTTTACTTTCATGTCCTTGACTCCGGCCAATTGCTTTAGAATATTTCTCCATCTCTCTAATAGTATCAAATTCAATTAACTGATATGTTAATTTGTGGTAACATGGAATATTCAGAGCACTTTGCTTTAGCATTATAAACCATAAACTGGCCAAGAGGACAAGGCCTCTGGACAAGAAAATGTCAGACATTTCTCCTCCAACTTCTTTTATTAGGAGAGTTATTATAGTGATGAGAGGAGTCTGGATTGAAAAAAAATAATCAAGTAGGGGTTTAGGAGATATTTGTGAAACTTTCTCTGAGTTAGGTTTAACAACATTGTCTGACCTTGTTGGTCTGGCAGATGTTACGTGTTTAATAAAATCTCCCAGTTCTTTGAGCCCAACATCCTTGACATCCTTTAAAATATCTTGCTCAGGATCCCAAGAAGCCATGACAATGGAAAAGGGCCCTGTACCAGCACATCCAGTCTCCACTTCCTGCATTCCTGCTACCCTCTTCTCCACTGCAAACCCCCTTCTCCCTTGAAGAAGCAGCAGAGCCGCCACACCCTTGAGCATCTCTCCTGACGCTGCATCGTGCAGACACAGCCCTGGCTTCAATGGCACCAAGACGATTAGAATACTTATGTCCTTCAACACTCATAAAATTGTAACTATTTGTACAGATGAATTTTCCGTAGACTTTGGATCTTGTTTATTCATCTTTGAATCCAAATCTCCTAGCAGGCGCAGGCCTGGCAACTAATGGCTTGAGAAAATATTTGTTTACATATCAGAAAAAAATGTTTACTAGGTTCTTGAATAAGTATTAACCTCAGGGACACCTCTTTGATTCCAAAGCCTACACAAGCTTAAAAATTGTAAATGAAAGTTTAATTACTGTTTCAATGTGTCATGCCCTTTTCAGGGAAAAATTCCCAGATGCCCTGGAGGTGTGGAAAGATTCCCAAACCTTTTGTTTTATCACCCACCTGCATTTTCCTCTGCATACTGTGATGGTTGGGTGGATGTGAAATTGACTAAGAGAAAAAGAGGTACTGTAATTGACTCAGTAAAATTGCCATTAAAAAGTCAGCCTTGAAGATACACTGCAGCACAGCTCTCTTTTTCACTGTTAGAGTAAGTTAATCATCTCAAGCTTTTTACAAGGCTCCAAATATTGTCCTGAAATGATAAACCTCTTCACTGGTACAAGGGCCAGTTGACTTCCAGCAAAGCAGCTCAGTTTGTAAATTCATCAGGCAGTTGAGGGAAAAAATAATATAAATACAGATATATAGACACATTCCAAGAGAATCCCTTTTCTACTTCCGCCTACTGATGCATATCTTTAGCACAGAATATTTAATATCTTATACTCATCAAATTTAAAAGCTGACAGTCTCATAAAGGTGTTCACCTGCTGTAATTATTGGTTCGTCCTTCAAGAGTCTTCTTAAACTGGGGGCTCTTTGAAGGCAAAAAATAAGTCCTACTAATCTTTATACCCTTTCCTAATACCTTGTCCTGACATACCAACCACTTAGAAAATTTGTTCGAATAAATTAGAAGGTATCTATGATCCATTTTAAAATAGCTAATTTATTAATAATTATTCTTTTTTTCTGAGAGGCAATTTCATCAATTCTAACAACAATCCTTTGAGGTGGGTACTATGATTATCTCCAGTTTAGAGAAAAAGAAACTGAGACCCTAAAAAAGTTAAGTAATTGGCCCAAGGCCACATAAGCACATAAAATTAGAGTCCCTTTGTTTTCTAAGCTCATGCATCTATTAAACCACTCTCTCTTATTACCTCTATAAATGCCTAAAAAGACCCAAGTCCGTATTATCATCCTGGTGTTTAAAAACGATGTAAGCCACACTAAGCTAACTGCTGTAGCGAACAGCAGCCATATTCCAGCAGTTTTCATAATACAGGCGCCTCTCTTATGTAATGTTGAAGGCTTTTGGAGAGGGCAGGGCGGCAACATGGAAGGAGCCTTGGAGTTCTCTGCCTGACACCAGCTTGCAGACACAGGAAGAGTTTGGGGGCCATTCATGACAAGTTATGATTATCCAGACCTAGGAGTGATGTACCCATCACTTTCACTCACATCCTACTGGCTGGAATTCAGTCATGTGACCACACCTACTCACAGAGCAGGCTGGGAAATGTGCTCCAGCAGTGAGCCCAATAGAAAAGAAAGTAGATACTGGTAAGCACTACTGGCCTCTGTCCCAGAAAACTAGGGGACTAAAGATGCACACCCAGCCTCAGAGGACTTGAGAATCAAAGCAGTAAGAGAGTTTTCTCCTCAGTCGTCCTGCAGGCTGTTTTCCATTCTCTCTCTAAACCACTGCTCCTTTAGCACTTGCAGCTTCTCCTACTGCCCTATGCTGAGGTAAACTGAAGAAATATATTTAAATCTCTAAAATACCAGTGTATGTCAGTTATCTTTTCAGGAAAAAATTATTCAAAATGTATTTCTTGCCCTACAGAAGCAATAGGAAATGTCATTTCCATTGCACAGAGCTGCTTCCCTTCAGGAAGAATTCATTGCCAGACAGGTCTTAACAAGTAAATTCTCTAAACACACCTAAAATTTTAAATGATTTACAAACATTTTATTTATAAAGACTGTATTTACAATAAATTAGGACCACAGGTTTGATAAAGCGAAGTTAATCTGTAATGTACTGAATACCAAACACAGGTTAAATTCCATCTAATCATTCATTCATTCAGTAAATATGTACTAAACACCTGTTATGTTTTCTTTCATCCTAAACCAAAGACCAAGAGACAAAGGCCAAGCCTCAATAGACACAACATAGTTATGTGTGATGAAAAGATTAGATAATATTTCATAAGACAACCTTAGATCAAAATTCTGCATCTGTGTTCCTACCACAAAGTGTCTCCAGACCTCAGCAAATCTGGAAGGAACATGTTCAAGTTACATCCAGTTCTGCCTGTCAGATGTGGACAGAAGATCATTCCCTATATCACAGGACCTCAGAATGATGCAACTAAACTACAAAAACTGACTCATCTTCTGAATTCCCTATTGCCCCATCACAGTTAACAACTGGTCCTTACTTACCTAAGAAAGACCCCCCAAAACTAGCAATCAAGGTTTGAATGCATCAAGATCGCCTACAACGTGCTCTATCTTTCTATGAGTTACGGATTTTAGAGTCTGCTGGAGTCTGACTGCTTAAGTTCAAATCCCAGCTTCTACTACTTACTTGCTTTGAGACAACTGAGGACTTTGAATATGGAATGGGTATTACTAGATAGTATCAAAGAATCATTGGTCATTTTGTTAGATATGATAATGACATGACCATTAGATATGAAATGATAGTGTTTAGAATTTGCTTTAAAATATTTTCTTTTTTTTTTTTTTTTACTTTTTATTTACTGATTTGAGAGAGAGAGAAGAAGGGGCTAGGGTTAGGGTTATATTCGACTTTTTTAAAAAATAGGGGAGGAGAGGAGGTGAAACAAGATTGGCCCATGGAAACAATTGTTCCGGCAGGGAGACAGATACCTTATACATTGTATGATTGATTCTACTATTCTCTCTACCTTTAGGTAAGTTTAGAAATTACATTCAAAAAATTGTAAAATAAAAATTTTTAAATTTCTTATCCTGGCTGGTGTAGCTCAGTGGATTGAGCGCAGGCCTGTGAACCAAGGGATCGCGATTCGATTCCCAGTCAGGGCACATGCCTAGGTTGCAGGCCAGTTCCTGGTAGGGGACACATGAGAGGCAACCATACATTGATGTTTCTCTCCTTCTCTCTCTCTCCCCTTCCCTTCCCCTCTAAAGATAAATAAATAAAATGTTAAAAAAATTTAAATTTCCAAAATTTAAAAATATTACCCACATTGATTCCATGCTTAAAGTTTACTTTAAAAATTCCACTCTTTTCTCTGAAAACCTAAGCTCCTAAAGTCTACATCATTATAGTGGTTTCTAAACATTGCTGATTATCAAAATACCTGAACATTTATATTTATGTAAATTCTAGAAATTTCTAGTCCATACTCCAACGCTATAAATCAGAATCTCTGATTTGGAGGTCTGGGAACGATGGTGTTCAAAATATCTCCCAGTTAATTGTGATGTGCCCAGGGTTTAAGAACCACGGGATCTTTTAAATCTGCCCAGTAGTGTCTGAATCCTCATAGGTGTGGATATCCAGAGTCTCACACCTTTGAGAATCACCCAGTTCTTGTGGGATAAATTGTTAGCTATCCTTTTTTCCCTGGGGCTTGAGTCTAACCTCAGAAACATTTTTTTTCTATTTACCAAAGTGTTACCTTGGAGCAGTTTCCCAGTAATTCCAAAGCGAAGGCAAGTAGCACCCTCATTATCATAATCACTTCATCAGTCTACATGTTAATGGAAGCACATTCGCAAACCCTTTTCAAAAACTGAATCAGAGAGTGGATTTTAAAACAAACAAGTTAGCACTACTTTAAAACCCATTTCCAGTTATTCTCACATCCTTAGTACAAATCTGTTAAAACTTCAGAAGTCATTAAGGAGTGGCCCTGAAGGTTTTTTGATTGTCAGAAAGTGTTATTGAGATGGATTTGTTGAAGAGATGCTTTATTCTATTTCACACTCCTGTCAGAGTTTTATTAGATTTCTAAACTGAAGATAAATACTTTATTTTTAACCATAACAATCTGAAGCTCTAAGAGGGAAAAAGAGAAAGTCAAATTGTCCTAAACCTTTGTTATAGAAGATGGAATTGCACACTTTCAAGTGCAAATGGCTATAGAAGGACCTCTGCAATAGCAAAAAGCAAAGCAACCTCAACTGTAATTGTGATGATTACATGTGTAGAAAGAGCTGAGCTTCCCCAAGACTGCCTGAATTAATTTCCTTATTTAGTACAGCTCCATCTCATGCATTCCGTCAAAAAAAATCCTTCTTTTATTAACTCCTTTAATATGATCACTAACCTTGACAGGCAAGCCACTTGAGAAACAGTTCATAAATGCTCAGAACAGGAACGAGCCACAGGGACTATCAAGTCCAAACTTCTCTTTGATTCAAGAAGCCTTTCTCTGGTGTCGCTAACAAAGAGAAACTCAACTGGATTCTGTTTCAAAGCTTTCAAGGAAATAACAAGGTTTACATTAAAGAGCACTTTGCAGATAACAAAGCACTTTCAATCATATTGTTTCACTTAAATTATACAATAGATAATGACATGGAGATTGAGAGATTAAATGACTTGCTATGGTGACATATCTAACAAATGGCTGAGCCGAGACTTGAGTTAAGCATCTAGACTGGAAATATATATTTCTTTTCCCTGCTGCCTCCCTGGAAAGGGTCAAGTGAGGTTCTGTGCTTTGCAAGATAATCTACTACTTTCTTGAACAGCTGTGATCATTAAAAATGCTGAAAGAGGCAAAAAAAAACTATCTTCTTTAACTTTTAAAGATAACTTTTAAAATTTTAACAGAACCTTAAGTATACTAGCTATATGAAAAGCACTATTTGAAATACTTTCCAAATGTTGGCAGCGAGAACAGCACCAGTTGTTACTGACAAATGGACCTCAGTTTAGCAACCTCAGTTCCTGAGTTCTAAGAAAGAATTCAGAGCCAAGACTCGAACTATAAGAGAAAGTTTATTTAGAAAGTTTCAATAGGAGAAGAATAAGCCATAGAAGAAATGGGTTCAGAAAACAAGTGACAAAGGCAAAAGAAGGGCCCTTTGAGCCGTTAGAAGACAGAGAGGAAGGTAGAGGTAATGCACCTGGGAGAAGATGAGGGGAAACTGCAAAGGCAAAGGTGTGTTCCTGAGAGGCTGATGGTGCGGGGTCCTCTATCTTAGGCTTTTAAAGGTGGGGATTTTAGAGGAGATCCCGGAGGGAGGATCTCAACAGAATACTCATCAGCTTTCTTTCTGTGTCCTTTCAGGCTCATGGTCTGCACTGACTGGTCATTAGTCAATGCAGCTGGTCTTGAGGTCAGCCATGGCATCCATCACTTGTCTGATTCTGCAGCTCTTCAGGGCCTGGAATTGGAACACAAGAGAGGCCTAGATGTATTTGATGTGGGTCAGAACCTCATTGTCATGCGGGCTTAATGCTTAAAGGCTATTCTCCAGCACCCCTGTTCGTTCACACTTAAGGGGGTATGACCTGCATGACTAGCTATATGCCAGGGAAGAAAAGGTCAGGGGAGGGTTCAAACCGCATGACCAGTCACATGAAAGGTCAGGGGGTCTAAACTGAATGACCAGTGGTATGCTGAGGAGGAAAGCTTACCCTGGGGGCAAGGTCCTTGTTTTCCCAGTTTTGCCCTTTGCTAGGTACCTGGAGTTTTCTGCCCTGGTGACCTTCCATACCTGGAACATCATCTTGCCCTGCTCATGTCTGTCTAACTGCCTACTGCACAAATATTAACTCATTTAATTCTCAAAACAACCATATGAAATGGGTACTATTATTATCACTATTTTACAGATGAGAAAACCAAAGCTATAAGTTAATGCCAGAGCTGGAATCTAAGTCCAGCTAAAGTTAGTTTGTCTCCAGAGTCCAACCCCATCGTGCCTCTCACTTCTACCATAGGGACATGATTCTAGGCTTTATATCAACACAGAAAAAAAAAAAAACTGCTCCTTTGAGCAGTTTTTTGAGCTCCTTTGAGGATGACCTTAAACAAATAAACAAGTTATTTCACCAAGAAAATGGGTTTATTCAGGAACACAGAACTGCAATTAGGTACATGTGGTCTAATGGCCAATCATGAGGAAGTCCAGAGAAACAAAGGAGAGGACACTCTTTTCTAGAAGATAAGAGGAAACAGGGAGAACTCTACACAGAGCTCTTCCTGTTGGGCTCCAAGATCAATGTAGTGCATGACAGCACCCCCTACAGGTCCTCCCAACCCAGCTCCAATTTACATGAGGTCTCTGTCTATTAATCTTCACATTGATTACATGTATAGCCATGCAACTTTTGAAGGTAGCTATGAACCTCCCTCCCCCAGACTTGTAAACGTCAGGGTTCTACCAAAGAAACAGAATACAGAACAAGGGATTTATTACAAGGTTTTGACTTTCCACAATTGGAGCTAAATAGTCTCTGTAATCCTCTGCTTGTACTGATGCTAGAAGTCATACACTCAAGGATTGAGATTTGATAAAATGAATAGTTTTTACTGTTTTATTAAGGGTATTCTTAAGTAAAATTGGCTTTTAAAAATGACAAGAACTAAAGGAGGTTGGGGAGATGGGAGAGAGTAAAGGGGGGATAAATGCTGACGAAAGGAGACTTGACTGGGGTGGTGAACACACAACACCATATATGGATGATGTATTATGGAATTATAAATCTGAAACCTATATCTTTTTATCAACCAATGTCAACCAATAAATTCAATAAAAAATAAAATAAACACAACAATAAAAAATTTCAGGGACATGGCAGTGAAAAATACAATTATTACTAGTAGGATTAGTGCCACTGCTTTGATTCGCGCTAAAAAGGCAGAAATTCACCCACCACTGCTTTTAAGCTATCAGTGCAAATATTAAAGCAGTGCAAAAGGAAAATAGCATCTCAGTATTATTATGCAATAGCATTGAACTTGCAGATACCCTGAAATGGATTTCAGGGACCCCCAGGGATCCACGCGCAACACTTTAAGGACCAGTGCTTTCTACCTTGTATATCAAAGAAGATCTGTCATTTTGACTTAATTTAAAGTAGGCTACTCTGGGAACCAGGTTCAAGTCAACCAATCAAGAAACACAAACACACACATATGCACACACAACTTTTTTTTTTTTTTTTTTAAGACTAAACACCTCCACCACCCAATTGGGCTAGCACACAGAATCTTAATTCTAAAACAAAAGGAACTTCAAGCATGGCTCTCTTATAAGTTACCTATCTTTCCTCAGTCTAGACACGATGATATGCTTAAGTGAAAGAATTATACTACCCTGTGAAGGAAGAGCTCTATAAGATTAATAGCCTCTACTCCCATCAGAAGATAAACTCATCCAATGGGTCCCTTGAGAAGTTTTTCCCAGTATCCTCTTCCCAACATCCTTACTGCATTCTTGTTGGCTTCAGTCCATCATTCCAGCTATCAAGACAATTCTTACTTTTTATTCTGCCATTCAGAACTTATGCCAGGAGACTCTTAGAAATTCTGAATTGCAAACTGGGGACACTTGTTGGGTACTTTGCATGTGACAATATTTTATTTGAGGAGAAATGGCTTCAGTGGTACCAAAAGACCTTTATGATCCCATTTCAAAAACTAATTTAATCAAAGCACCAAGAAATAAATTGAAGCAAAAATGCCACCCAAAATATATCTCTTCTGTATCACAGAAATTATGCATATTTGCTGCCAATATTTCTATCAGAAGTTATAGGAAACCCAGCTCTCAATATACCCAAGAAATTCAGAAATTAGGTGTTGTGACACTCAATCACTTACATTACAAAAGAGGAGCACCAGTCATCTCACTTCTTGGAGGCAATGACCTTGTGGTGACTAGAACACTGACTGCTGCCAGACCTTACCTCGTATTCCAAGATGGAGGTAGGGAGAGCACAGTATTTACCACTGTCCAAACTTTGAAAACAAAAGGAGAATATCTCACCAGCAGAGGACAAATGAACTGCTGTCAGTAATAGCTCATTATTACTTAAGAATATGCTGAGGAAAAAATTAAAGAGAATTGATTGAAAAAGTCTAAACTTTGTCTTTTAAAGATCTGAAAAAAGATCGTTGCTCAGTGCCCTATAAAATGACCAGCTGTGTCATAAGGAGTCTGACTCCCTTTTTTCCAAGTTTGACTGATGACAGCTCTCAAGCCTCACCCCTCCCTCTTGCCCTCTGCCGCACTTAGTGAAACACTAAGACAGCCTGTGTGTGCTAAAGGGGGGATTGAAACCTTGCAAGACCCTCCTCAGGCACAGGAACCCTCGGGCAGGCCGACCCCCCAACCACAGTAATAACTCTGAGCCAGCCTTCTTTCCTTGCATCCCAAGCCATTTTGGACCTTTGTGGGAGTTGAGCACTGCTCTCCCCAGAGACCTCAATTATGTAGGTAATAAACCAAATCCCTAGAACCAATGAAAGTGGTAAGATATCAATCCCATGATTCTGTCATGTTATATGGCACAGTTAACCTTAAGAGAGAAGACTGTATAATCTAATCACACAAGCTTTAAAAGCAGAAGGCTTTCTCTGGCTGGTGGCAAAAGAAAGCAGAAGAGAAGCCACAAGAGAAAGTAAGAGATTTGAAGCACAAGGGTGATTCGATATGCCCTTGATGGCTTGATGACAAAGGGAGGCAAATGAGAAGGAATGCAGGTGGCTTCTTGTAGCAGTGAATGGCCCTCACCTGACAGCCAGCAAGGAAAGGCAGACCTCAGACACACAACTGCAAGGATCTGGATTCTGCCAACATCTGAATGAGCTTCCCCCTGCATCCCCACAGAAGAGCTCACTTTGGCCAATACTTTGTGAGACCATGAGCGGAGAACCCAGTCAAGCTGGTCCAGATTTCTGACCTGCAGAACTGTGACCTAATAAATGGGTATCATTTTAAACCAGTAAATTAGTGTTAATTTGTTATACAGCAATAAAAAATACAATGTGTTAATAGTTTGGTGGAGAGAGCTTACTAAAACTGAAAAATAAAGGTTACCCTCCTCCCTAAAAAAGGTTAAAGTCTAAAAAATAAGTACGCATACACTAATGCAAAGGGAGGTGTGGCAAGTGTGATAATGACAGTCCAAAGAAACTGCTATAGGACAGTGATTCTCAACCAGGGGTGATTTTGCCCTCGAGAGGGTATTTGGCTATATGTGGAGCCATTGCTGGTGGCCACAACTGGGTAGGTGCAACCAGCATCTAGTAGGTAGAGGCTAGGAATGCTGCTAAACATCCCACAATGCACAGGACACCCCTCTGTCCCCACCCCCTACTGCACCCCCAACAACAAAATTTACCTGGTAAAAAATGTCAATAATGCCAAGATTACAAAGCATTGTTCTAAGAATAGAGATGATCAACTTAATTGCAGCTAAGGAATTTGGGTCAGCTTCTTAGAGGTAGTGATATTTGAGCTGGGCCATGAAAAATAAGTACAATTTTGATTGGTACAGATGCAGAGAATAAGACACTATTCCTGGGGCCCTAGCTTGGGCTCTATTCTTACAGGCAGAGCAGACCATTTTATGGATTTGAAAGGCGGTAAGTAGCCGCCTCCCTATCCCCATCCTCAGTCCCAAATCCTGACGTAGTTTCCATTTTAGTTGATTCCAAGTGCTGTAACTTCCTAATGTGTCATCAACAAAAACAAAATTAATTGGGAAATTAAGATACATAACATGACGCTAGACTTTATAAAAGATACTGTCCTTAATGATAAGCAAATAATAATAATTAAACATGATTCATGCCCTCAATGTGATGACTATGTAATAGGAAGGGCAGATCTGTCCTTAAATAAGCACATCCAGCTTAATGTTATTGAAATTAAAGAATTACAATACATTTATTTTATTGAAATAAATAAACTCTGTACTGCTCCTTACATCAATCAATTACCTCAAGAAAATCCTCTAAGGGTGCCCCCACATGCGTGAGAAGTGCAATCACATTCCTGCATGCATTTTAACATAATTTGTTAATTTGGTGTATTGCCTTCTCTTTAGATGCTCCATAGAGTTTAATCTTACATGGTGGTTGCAGAAATTCAGTTCTCCCCACACTAAGACTATCTTTCCTTAACCACAGGGTTTACTATTATTTTCCCATACCCCTGGTAGTCAAGAACACAGGACTGCCGTTGAATCCAGACAGGAGGAAAAAATGTAAGAAACCCAGTCCCATATTTGGCACTGAGTGTTTGTCAAAGCCATTGCAGGGGCGGAAATGAATCTGTTGCTAAAAGCACTTCCACTCTGGATAGCCCTAAACAGGAGCAGCTGGACCGAGATTGCCTTTTCAGAGTTCATGAGGGACTTCACAGCTGTCACATCTACCCAAGTCTTAAAAACCATTTCTCAATGCCAGACTTATTTGAGGCAAGCATCTGGTGACAAATGTTGAAAGAATAACAAAACCCTCTGTACTCTGGGGTTCTTGACCTTCATGTTTATTAATGTTTAGTTTCTCCCCTCTACCATCTTCCCAATCTCAAAACCGTATTACTGGGCACTACTAATGCACACTACTAAAGACAAGCAAAATGGAAAAGATTTCTATGCTTCTCTGCCTGACAAAAATCAACATATTAAAAAGTTAACACATCAATTGACAAAAGAATACAGGGAGCAGATTGCTCAACTCTCAGTTGGACAGTGGTACTTGTTAATTGAACCAAAACTCGAGCATTCTTCACTAAATCCCTTTATAATTAATTCTCTGTCAGCCAAGGAAATTATTTTCACAAATTTATCAGAGTACTTATAAAGAGTACTCAACTGCCTTCACAAACGATGAAGGTTTCTTTTGTAATCCCAATTTACTTCCCAAGCGGCCAAGAGAGAAAGCAAAAGGGTTCCCAGAGCCGATAAAAACTCTCCTTTCATTGCCTGGATAGAACTGGCCAGTCCATGATTCTATATCATTTCAATGATTAACTCCAACTCTATAGGGATAGTAAAAAAGAACTGACCTTGTGCTCAGAGGAGGAAGGAGGGAGAACAGAAGTGGGGGACTCCTTTGAAACTGGCCTTATTTATATAGGATTCTAAGACCTTTAATCATTAATTAGGATCTATTCACATCAGGAATGATTCTCAATGGTCCCTGGATGAACTCAACTAATAGGGGCAGGATTACAATTTATCATTACCTTTTTTAATAAAACCAGAGCTTACTTATTAAGGAAGCAAAGGAAACAAAAGTTGTGTCACTAATTGTCCATCCATCCAATGGATGATTCTTTCTCCCAAGGAAATATGATCTTATGGACTATGCCAAGGTAGAAGTAACTATCAATTGATGCAATATTAGCGACTCCTCTTGACCCTTGATTTGACCACACCTGGGCTCCCCAACAGCATCTACACAAGGGAAGCCAAGGTGTGGAGCTGAGCCAAGTAACGCAGCATCTAAAAAAGCAGAATGCATGCCCCCTTGATTCTCATAGTTACCTCAGATTATAGACTTTTCTCTTACACTTCTGTCATTAAAGCAG
Source organism: Anoura caudifer (assembly GCA_004027475.1). NCBI lineage: Eukaryota > Metazoa > Chordata > Mammalia > Chiroptera > Phyllostomidae > Anoura > Anoura caudifer. Next base: position 87,870 of record PVKU01005581.1, on the reverse strand, counting down.
AGCCTTCACTCACCCATCTTCTATGTACAAATACTTCCCCCTCCTTCTGCCACAACACACACCCATACACACATATATATGATCTCAAATTACTACTTAAGAAATGGAATTAGTTCCCGTTGTTTCAACTACTTTGTCTTATTAGTATTTAAGAAAAGAGTGAATTTTCTTAAGTAGGAGGAAAAAGAAAAGGGGGGGAATAAGAGAGAAAATAAGAGAGAAGAAGGGGATAAGAAAGAACAAAGGAAAAGAAGGCAGAGGAAAAAGTAAAGATGAAATAGAAGGAAGAGAAAGAGGAGAAAGGAAGGAAAAGTGTCACTGGTAAGTATAAGATTTTGTCTAATTCTGTTCTACATTACTTTCCTCATTCAACAAATACTTATAGAGCACCTCCTATGTCAAGGCACTGGAGTTAGAGCCAACAAAGTGAAGCCCCCACCTTCATGGAACTTCTAGTATGAAAAGGTAGTTAACAAATTGTTTTAAATTGATATGTAACTTCTATCAGGACAGGATAAGTTTTATAAAAATACAAAGCAGGGTAAGATCTGGCATGAGTCCTGGGTTCACAGAAGGTGTTACTTTACCCAGGATGGTGAGGAAGATCCTCTCTAAAGAAGTACCATTGCGGCAAAGCCATGAATGAGGTTCAGGGACCAGCCGGGACACTCTGTAGGAGAAAAACATTCCAGGCCCAGCCTCTTCTTGGGTGATCCAGAGGAACAACGGGATCAGCAGGCTAAAGGGTAGTGATGGAGAAAGTTGTGACCAATGAGGTCAGAGATACAAGCAGGGACTAGATCAGGAAGGACCTTGCAGCTCATAATTTAAAAAAAAAAAAAAATGTATTCCAGCTGTTACAGGCCATCAGAGTAGTCTGAACATGGGAATATCAAGACCAAACTTCACATTTTAGAAAAGTATTTTGACTGCTATGTGGACAAGTTTTCTGGGATGGTAAGAAAAGAGAGACTATTTTAGTAGGATAGGACTGGACAAGGATGGACAAGAATTAGGGTGGACAAGGGTGGTAGCATTAAAGTGATAAAATGTGGTCAAATTTCAGAATGACTCTGAAATATATGGCTTGGTAAATGGTCCTGCCATTTACTACTATCAAGACAGTGAAGGGAGCAAGTTTGGAGTTGAAAAAATGCATAAGTTCTTTTTTGAACACAGTAGGTTTGAAATACCCATTGGACAACCAAGAGATGGAGATACAACAGTTGAGTATACCAAATCTGGAGCTGAAGAGAGACATGGGGCTGGAAATACAAATCTGAGCCATCTGCTAGACACAAGATTTAGGAGCACAGGTCTAGGATGCGAGTAGAAAGAAAAGAGCAAATGTCTAAGAATCTGGCCCCATATGCTCCATCTTTCAGAGCAAGACAAGAAAGAACCAACCAAACAGGGGAAGGGATTTCAGGAACAACTATGAAGGACACGTGGACAAAACCAAGGTGGGGGGTGGAATCAGGGGAGGGAAGTGGGGATGGCTGGTGTGGGGAAGATTGGTGGGGGGAAAATGCAGACGACTGTACCTGAACAGCAATAAAGTTAAAAAAGAAAAAGAAAGAAAGAAAGAAAGAAAGAAAGAAAGAAAGAAAGAAAGAAAGAAAGAAAGAAAGAAAGAAAGAAAGAAAGAAAGGAAGGAAGGAAGGAAGGAAGGAAGGAAGGAAGGAAGGAAGGAAGGAAGGAAGAGCCAGCTAACATGGTCTTCTGGAAGGCAAATGAAGAAGAGGCTTCCTCAAGGAGGGTGTGATCTAGTGGGTCAGATACTGCTGATAAGTAAAGTGTGGGACTTGGAATTTTGACCACTGTGTTTAGCTATTTGGAAGTCACTGAGTTGAGTCTTGACTTGTGTTTTCAGTGGAGTGGAGATGCACAAAAGCCTAATCTGAGAAAGTTCAAGAGAAAGTGAGAGGAAGGTAAACAGTTAGCATAGACAACTCTTCTGAGATTTGCTGTAAACAAATGGGAGAAAAGGCAATGGGCAACAGAGAGGACTATGGAATCAAGGAAGCTTTTTTTCTTATAAAAGAAATTGGTCCTGGCTGGTGTGGCTCAGTGGATTGAGCACTGGCCTGTGAACCAAAAGGTCACAGGTTCGATTCCCAGTCAGGGCACATGCCTGGGTTGTGGGCCAGGTCCCCAGTGGTGGGTGTGTGAGAGGCAACTACACATTGATGTGTCTCTCCCTCCCTTCCCTTCTCTAAAAATTAATTAATTAATTAATTAATTAATTAAAATATGTTTTAAAAAAGAAATTGCAGTGTTTTTGTATGCTGGTGAAAAGATCCAGTAGAGAGGAAAAGATAATGACAGGGGAGAAAAGTTTAGAAACAAAGTCCTTAGTAGGCCAAAGAGATTAGGCTTCTAGGAGACAAGCAGTGGGGCTGATTCTGTTCAGCAGCCCACTGGGCATCTAGAAATGGAGGGAAGGAGGGCATCTGGGTGCAGATCCAGGTGGGTTAGAATATTCCATATGGAAAAATATGCAAATTCTTTTCTGATTGCTTCTTTTCTTCTCAATGAAAGGAAATGTGCAGGCTGAGGAAGGAGCACTGGTGGTTTGGGCAGGAGAGGTGTGAAATGCAGTGAGCTGACCGGGAAAACGTACTTGGATGGCTGGGCGGTCCACTAGAGGTTTGTGAGTACGAACATACCCCAACAGTACAGACCCGAATTCCATTGTCTGGGGCCCTCGTGATTCCCTTCCTAAGGTGAAATAACAATATTTTCAAAGAAATCCCATTTTTTAAAAAAGAGTTTCTTATTCTAAAAATTTATGAAGATTTCTGAAGCATTTATTGGTAATGACTGAATCCAAACTCTAAAATAAGAACTACATGTAGTGAACTATTAGAAAAATGTATATATTTTATGCCTAGCACATAGTAAATATTGAAAACATATTTAATGACTGAATTATTATAGTACATATACCATATGAATACTATATAGGCTTCTATCCAATGATGTATGCATGTTATACAGGCATCTAAGTCCATAATAACAGGGTAGAGAAAAAGGGTTAGTGGAGTTTTAAGTTTTAATACCTTTAAAAGTATAAATGCTATAAGCCTTCAAAAGACATCAGAAAGTTAAATTATTTACATTTCTTATTTGTTTATATATTTCTGTGAATGTAAAAATAAATGCTTAACTTATTATTTTGTTTCAGTCCATTTTTATCACCTTGACATAGCCTAAAAGTAAAATTAACCATTATTTAAAACTCACAGATCTCAATAAGTATATAAGAAATGTAAATAACTCAACTTTCAAATTATGTTTTTGTAATTTTGTAGCATTTACACTCTGCCATTCTTAAAGCTGAAAACTGCACTAATATTTCTGGGACATCCTGTATATATGAGACACAAAGAGTGCTATGATAGAGCCCTCCTTCAGTCCTCGATTCATCTTAGGGACTATGAAAGAACAGTTCCTCTGGTCCAGCCTGGACCCCCCTCTCCTACGGGTCCTGTGCAGGAGATGCCTCCTTCTCACCTCACCCCACCCCCTGCCCTGTAGTGGTCTTCCAAGCACAATCTTTGAGACTTTTCCTTGAGGGCTGGGCTCTGCTGGAAGCTCTAGTTCAGATTCTCTGGGTGACAGACTGCCACTCATTGACACTGCTGTGCTCTCTCTCTGCCTTTAGAGGTCTGGGCTTCTCTGGGGCCAGGGTGGCATTCTCCCGGTAGAATCAGCATTGGCAGTGGGAGAGTTCCACCCTGATGGGTCTCTCTACCTGAAGTAGGAATCTGGGGGAGTGACACTTTCTTTGTAACAGCTCCAGGGCAAACACAAATTAAGGAAGAACAGCAATTGCAGTGCTGATAGATTCCTGCATAGGTTTTGAATGGAAGTTCAATTTACTAATTAAGTTCCTCCGTTGTAACAGAGAGTTTTGCTCAAGGCTAGTTAGAAACAAAAGCTTATAACTTGTCATTTTCACTGGAGAGAGTTTTACTGTCCTTCTTCCACTTCCTACAACTAAAATGCAGAAAACAGAAAGGAGGTGAGCAAAGAGAAAGCCGAATACTGGAGGAAGGAGACTCCCTGTGTCAGCAGCAGAGTGTGTCCAGGTGCTTCCGGGCTGTCAGCGAAAGAAAGCACAGTATGGTGCTCAGGGCAGCCCTCCAACTCCACTGTGGGGTTTCTAGCCAACCCACCTGTGTCATGGCATCGCCCCCAACCACTTTTCACACGTTCTAGGCCCCCTACCCATACAAATGATTCTCACCTATGGAGTTAATTTCCTGCAAACTGCTTAGAACAATGATCAGCACATAGAAATACCAAATATGGACTTCTTCTGTCCCTTTTAAAACTGAGAATTCCATATAAAAATCAGTATTCCTCACTTTAAAAAATAATTTCTGTATCTTAGTTATTGTCAATAGTGCTGCAGTGAACATGTGCAGGTATTTCTGAGATTCAGATTTCAATTCCTTTGGATAAATAACCAAAAGTAGGATTGCTAAATCATATAGTAGCCCCATTTTTTATTTTTTGAGGATTGTCCACACTGTTTTCTATAGTGGCTGCACCATTTTACATTTCTACAAACAGTGTACCAAGGTTCTCTTTTCTGTACATCTTCACAAACACTTAAAAAATAATAGCCATCCTAATAGGCATGAGGTGATATTGTAGTTTTGATTTTTCTTGTGATTAGTTGAGCACCTTTTCATATACCTATTGGCCATTTGTACATCTTCTTTGGATTCAGGTCCTTTCTCCACTTTTTAAGCTAAATGTTCAATGAATGCATAAAGAAAATATGGTATATATACAATAGAATATTATTTACCCTTAAAAAATGTATATCTTGACATTTGCAACAACATGGATAGACCTAAAGGATATAACACTAAATGAAATAAGCCAGACACAGAAAGACAAATACTGTATGATCTCACTTATATGTGGAATACAAACTAGTCAAACTCACAAAAGCAGACAGTAGAATGGGGGCTGCCCAGGCAGGGGGAGAGGAAAGTGGGGAGCTGATGGACAAAGGCTGAAGGAAACTGGGAGGTGAAGGATGTGTCTATGGCCTTTGTTGGTGGTGATGGTTTCACAAGTGTACACTCATCCCTAAATTTATCGAGTTATATATCATTATTAAATATGTACAGCTTTTTACATGTCAATAATAATAATAATTTGGAATTCAGAATTCCAGTCAAAATGGAGACAGATAAACACACTTTGCCTCCTCATGCAATCACAGAAAGAATTACAACTAGACCTCAAAACAAATGACATCCAGAACCATCAGAAAATGGAGCTGTATGGAAGTCCAAAAACCAAGGATATAAAGAAGCCACATTCATCCAGACAGGTAGAAGGAGCAGAGATGTGGAGACAAGCAGAGAGGAGCAAAGGTGTGGTGTGGCACAGACAGGTGGTAGCAGCAGAAAGGGGGGGTCCCACATTCACGTGTGGTGGGTAAAAATCAGGAAGGATACCTTGGGAGTGAGCAATCCCAGCCAGCCGCAGGCCAGACTGTACAGCCCAGGGTTACAGCACTAGAAAGGTAAATCCCCATAACTTCTCATTGTAAAAACCAGTGGGGGTTGAGACAGCAGAAGAAACTGCCCAATTTTCAGGAGACTCTGCTTAAAGGGCCAACACGGACTTTAAACATACACAGATCCACCCCCTCTAGGATTCAGCACCAGAACAATAGCTGGAAGGGTGCCAATCATACAAGGCGAATGCCAAGCAAACCTCCAGAAGCCAGGCAACAGCATTGTTCCCTCTCTGTGCCTTCCCCCCAAACAAGTGGACCCACCCTGGTGATTACTTAAGCCTCCACCCCACACAATTTGCAGGTGCATTTTCTGTAATAGGCCACTCTACTAAGACAGGGAGCCAAAGCAGTGCTACCCAATACACAGAAACAAACACAAGGAAGCTGCCAAATTGAGGAGACAAAGAAATATGGTCCAAATGAAAGAACAGAACAAAACACCAAAGAACTAAATGAAATAGAGATGACCAACCTATCAGATGCAGAGTTCAAAACACTGGTGATCAGGATGGTCAAAGAACTCACTGAGTAGAGTAACAAAATTAAAGAGACCCAGGCAGAAATGAAGGTTGCACTAAGTGGAATAAAGAAAAAATCTACAGAGAACCAACAATGGAGGGAATGAAACTGGAACTCAAATCAATGATTTGGAACATAAGCAAGAAATAAGTATTCAACAGAATAGCAAGAAGAAAAAAGAATTTTAAAAAATGAGGATAGTATAAGGAGCCTCAGGGACATCTCCAAACATACTAACATCTGAATCTTAGTATGCCAGAAGGAGAAGAGGATAAGCAAGAAATTGAAAACTTATTTGAAAACATAATGAAAGAAAACTTCCCTAATTTGGTGAAGAAAATAGACATACAAGTCCAGGAAGCATAGAGAGTCCCAAGTAAGTTTGACCCAGTGAGGACCACACCAAGACACATGATAAGTAAAATGCCAAAGGTTAAAAATAAAGAGAGAGTTTTAAAAGTGGCAAGAGAAAAGAAATTATTTACCTTCAGAGGAGATCCCATAAGAGGGTCAGCTGATTTCTCAAAAGAAACTTTGCAGGCAAGAAGGGACTGGCAAGAAGTATTCAAAGTGATGAAAAGCAAGGACCTACAACCTAGAGTACTCTATCCAGCAAAGCTATCATTTAGAATAGAAGGGCAGATAAAGTGCTTTCCAGATAAGGTCAAGTTAAAGGAGTTCATCATCACCAAGCCCTTATTATATGAAATGTTAAAGGGACTTATTTAAGAAAAAGAAGAAGATCAAATGGCAACAAATTCACAACTATCAACAACTAAATAAAAAAAAGCAAACAACCAGAACAGGAACAGGATCATAGCACATATGGAGATCATTTGGAGGGTTATCAGCTGGGAGGGGAAGGGGCAGAATGGGAGAAAAGGTGCAAGGATCAAGAGCATAAATGGTAGGTTCAAAATAGACAGGGGAAGTTAAGAAAAGTATAGGAAATGGAGTAGCCAAAGAACTATATGCATGACCCATGGACATGAACTAAGGATGTGGGATTGCTGGAGGGAATGGGGGTACCAGTTGGAGGGGGACAAAGGAGGAAAAATTGGGACAACTGTAATAGTATAATCAACAAAATATATTTTTGAAATAATAATAACTTGATAGTGCATGTTAATAATTGACAGACGCTCAAAAGCAGCTGCTGATTTAGGCCAGGACAGATTGCACACAGAACTGCTTTACTCATGTAATTTCCCGTCTTGATAGAAAAGTCATATTTAAATATATTTCTGGCCTTTAATAAAAAACAGTAAGAATCACAATATAAAGAAGAATTTTAAACAGTATCATAAAATGAAAGGTTACCAAAATAATTACAAAGTATGTTGTTCTGAAAAACACATAAATTGTGGTAAAGAGAAAAAAATCTTAACACAAATAATTGGCATGAAATCATGTTTTTTAACACTTTTTAATTAAAATTTTGAGACATACAAAAAGAAAGCAGAAAAATATAGTGAAGAAGCAAGAATACATCACTTATTTTCAACATTTTATTATCAAAAGATGGACCTCCTGGTTTCCTCAATTTCTTCAGTCTTTAAACTTACATTTTTCACTTTTTACATTTTTTATAAATTCCATAAATATATTATTTCATCCACAAATATTTTAGCATGTATCATTAAAGACTACAAACTCCTTTATTAAGATAATCAAAATATCTCTATCCTTGTCACACATAAAAATAACAATTATTTAATATCAAATATAGTCAGTGATCAAATGTTTCCAGGTGCCTCATATAGGCTTGCTTTTACAGTTGGTGTCAAAAGGTACAAACTTCCGGTTATAAAATAAGTAGGTCTTGGGATGTAATGTACAACATGCTGACTAGACTAGAGTTCATAATACTGTGTTGCATATTTAAAAGTTGCTTAGAGAGTAGAACTTTAGAAAGTTATCATCACAAGAAAAAAATTTTAACTCTGTATGATAACAGAAGCTAACTACACTTACTGTGGTGATTGTTCTCCATATACATAAACATCAAATGATTATATTGTACACCTGAAACTGATATAATGTTACGTCGGTTATACCTCAGTTAAAAATAAACTTGTCAGATCATTCCATCTTTTTCCCAAACCCTTCAAACATTCCCATCTCCAAATAAAAGACAACTCTCTTACGTCAGCCTACAGGGCCTTAAGCAAAAGGACTCTAAGTTCAGCTAGATCTGAGTGAAAAATGTAATTCTTGCAATTTGATATTTTAGTGGTTATTTTCCCAAATTGACCCTAATCAGTTATTTCCCTGAAAAGAGGATATTCTGATTTTTTTAAACAGCATGACAACAACTGTAAAGTGTACGATGTTGACATTTCCAACCATTACAGAGCACAGGTGAGCTTTCCCTGCCTTTATTCCTACAGGCCCATGAGTCTAGATGCCAAGCCCATCCTTCTGAGTAAAATGTAAATGTGTGGGGATAACTGGCCTAAGTCTAAAGAAAAGGAAGCCCCCAAAAGACATTGAAACATTTTTCAAATGGCTAAAATTGTAAAGTATAGTTTCCAAACACAAGTTAGGAGTAGTCGTATATCCCACAGTAAAGTCAGATGGTGGGAGAGGCCCAGAGGGAAGAGACAAGGGCGAGCAACCCTGTCTCTCTTCTTCTGGATTACACATTCCCCTGGGTTGCCATCCCTAATTTTTTAAAAAATACAGAGACATTAGAATTCAACGTGGAAGTCTTTAACTGTGGTAATGTCCACTTCCTACATACCAGGCTACAGAAAACTGCACAAGTTAAGTATGGCCAGACATGTCACCATTAGCACATCAATTACCCCTCCAAAATTGAGTCCAAGAGCAAAGACATATAAGCAGAGGATGAGTTAACAAGAACAAAGCCGTGTGTGCGTGTGTGTGTGTGTAATATATATAATTATATAGTTTTAATGTGTGTGTGTGTGTGTGTGTGTGTGTGTGTGTAATCTAAGACAGAATGATAAGGGCCCATTGGGGCAAATGAGTAAGGAGAAAGGGGCAGTTGTAGATAGCATGGTGCACATCCTACCAGTTCCAAGACCAGAGGAAAACTGACCCACAGCTCGGAGCATCCAGGCTAGCAGTCAAAGCCAAGGAAAGGTCTGATGCTGATAGGTACAGAGCTCTCTTCTACTCTCTACAGTGGAACTGCTCAAGTCCTGAATATTGAGGACTAACCACCTCTCTGATCCATACCCTCTGACATATGCAAATACCCTGGGATGTGGGCCTCCAGTTTGACATAACTGCATGGGACTGAGCCTCTTCCCAGCAGAGCAAGTTCTATTCATGGAACTTTTGCTTCCTAATTGCTGAGAACTTCAACTTGGACTAAGAGAAAATGATGAGTTGGTGGTCTTATACGTCCATACCCCACAAGTCCTGAGTAGTGACAAAGGTGCCCCAAAGGCAAAGCTGATACTTGCTGTCACCATGACACTGGTATTGGAATTATTCTAAACAAAGATAGGAGTGAAAGTCCCTCCAAGTACAGATATTTTCACAGTAGTGCTGCCCTGCAAAAGTCAAAGGGGGAACAATGGCCAATGACCAGGTATTCTGACCCTAGGAAAAAGTAAAATTATCTCCCTGCTGATATTCCTAAGGGATGTAGATCTCATAAACACAAATAAGTCTGCAGTGGTGCCAGCAAACAATGAGCTACTGTCAGTGCTGAGCATCCTGGTGGCAGCTCTGAAGACAGAAGTGGTGGTTGTGCTAATAGGGACGTTGCCCGAGTGTCTCCAAAGGCTGGCCAGGTGCTGACAGGGATGCCAAAGGTGGGAAATGGGGCCATCAAACCCACAAAGCTGACTGAATTGTGCTGCCAATGGGTATCTGAGCTGCAGCACCAGTTAAATTAAGAGCTTGTGCTGGGGCTGCCTGGTTTCCAAAAGGGAAAGAGCCATCATTGGGTGGCTCCAGGCTGCAGCCCATCAGAAGCCCCAAATGCAGGCTGAGGTGTGGCTCCTGGGTCAAAGGTACTTGGCAGGTTGTGTTTGGACTGCTGACCAATTATGTAGGCATCTGACAGAAACCGGGCCTAGACAGTGAGGCCCCAGGGAGACATATTCTCAGAATCAGGAAGTGCTGTAGGAAACAGAATGTTCTTCCTACAGCCTAGGGGGGCCCTTGAGATGAAAGCCTGGAAGTGGAAGTCATTTCCGCATCAGTTACACCAAAGTCCAAACCAGGGTGGGAAGCCACCTCTGCAGATGTGCTGGTTGTGACAGTTCAATGCGACTTCAGGAACAATGATAGGCTCTCCTTCAGGCAAAGATGGGGTGAGGGATGGGGTGGTGACTGAACGGCTGAGGCTTCAGAAGGGTAACAAATCGCTAAGGTGGCCAACAGAGGAGGGTCCATTTACTCCCTGGAGGAGGGATATTTACCATTCCTGAGTGGTCTCTGAGAGGCAAATATTTTAGGGTTTCAAAGAGACAGCCTGGAGCAGCGATGAGGACACAGAATAGCCTGTAAGGTTGGAATACCACCTTTTCTGGAGGCTGTACAACCCAGTCGGTAAAAGCACGCGATCCCGGGAAAGGCCTGCCAACCGAGCAGTGGAGGAGCGGTGCCAGGGCGAGGGATCTGGGCCAGACCCCGCGCACAGTAGCGATGAACGCCTGGGCGACGGCCGGCCAGGGGCGTAGCTCACCGAAGAAGTTGCCAATGAAGCCATTCGCGTGCTGTCGCCCCTGGGACTGGAGTCTAAGCTCTCGGAGAGGCCGCCTGGCTACCAACTCCTCAGCACAGGCAGGCAGTCCAGCGTGATGCTTGCAGCGCTGTGTTGGCACAGGACTAAGAGAAAACTGCGCCCGCCAAGGACGCTGAGGGGCAAAGGGCGATCCCAACGGCCCACCAGCTCGCTCTCCAGCGCTCCAGTTCCGTCTTTGGGCCGGGTGAGGCCGCGCTCCAGGGGACTGTTGAGAACTGCAGAGACCCAGAGACCACTGAGCTGGCCCCACCCGGCCGCCTGCAGGTTCCTGGGCGCCTGGCCCGGGGTGGCAGATATGGAAATCAATTCCTGAACTGCTTGTACGCACTTTCCTCCCGGTCACTGGCAGTCCGAGAGGGAGTGCGGGAGCAACACACTCCTGCCGAGATTGGGGCCAGCTTTCAGGGAGGAACAACTGGGGACCGCAGTGGGGGTGGGGGAGGCAGGGACCAAGGGACGCTGGGTCTTGTACAATGGCCAGGGTGCCCAGGCGCTGGGGATGGCTGCAATAGGGCGAGCGCTAAGGTGGGGACTGGACTCCAAGCAGCCTAAGGGTGAGTTTCCCCAGAAACACCGCAAACAACAGCTTACCTCAGCACCTCTACCCCCTATGCTTCTAAACCAGGGCTTGAGACACGGCCTTCTCCAGGGCCTCCTGGAGCACCTCTCTGCTGCGGAGTTCCAGGCCTCCTTGTGCTTGGCTACCCTACCAAGGCGGGTCCTGGAGCTTCACCAGCTGGGCTGAGAAGGTCATATACCTAGAGTACAGAAAACACTATGGCTTTTTATGTATTGACCTTGTATACTGGGGCCTTTCTAAATTCTTTCTTACTCCTGGTAGTTTCTCTGTAAGTTTCTTAGGATTTTGTACAAATATAATCATGTTTTCTATAAATAATGAGTTTTACTTATTCTATTTTAATCTGTATATTTTTATCTCTTTTCTTACCTTCTATATTTGCTAAAGCCTCCAGTAAAATGTTGAATACAAATGGAGACAACGGATAGCCTTTCTTCTCTATCTTAGGGGAAAAGCACTCAGTAATTCAGTTAGTTGAAGGGTTTTTGTAGAAGTCCTTCATCACACTAAGGAAATTTCCACCAATTCCTACTTTGTTGAGAGATTTTTTTGAAAAGGGTAGTGTAATAGTGGACTAGGTGGGACTGGAAATGAAGGTGTTAAGGGGACTTCTATATTTTTAAAATGTGTGGTGGATTCACAGGTGTTAGTTTTCTATTATTCTCTCAACTGTACATGTATGTGATATGTACATTTGCATGTATGCTATATTTTGCAGTAAAAGCACTCTTTAAATAATAAGATGTAGTAGAAATGTGAGAATATTTTAATCTTATTTTGAAATACAAATATGCAATATTTCACTAAGCCCATAAGAGCTAAGTATTAGATTTTTATGGAAACATAACCATAAAACATTGTTTTATGGAAAAAGATTTTGAATTTTTGTAGAAAGCTACCCATGAATATTCACACAAACACTCATAAACACATAAATAAGTGTTTATGTACATATATGTATATATTCCGGTTAAAACAAACAAAAAAAACACTGAATTTTAAGTCTCTAAACTTCAAGGTCCTTTTCTTGGCACTAAGAGGGAAAAACAATCAATAAGTTTTACTTATTTTTGTTTTGGCATATATGCTCTTTAATTCCTGAGAACTCTCAAGATCAAAGTGCTACTTAGTGAACAGAAAAACCTTGCTGATCAGTTAACATCTCCAGTAACTTAAATGAATTTTGTCCCTGGAAGGAAAAGTAATCAGAAAATGTGAAAAAGAAAGCATGAAAATTCTGGCAAGTCTGTCTACACCCTAGAGAAAAAAAGACATGCTCCGTCTAGAACACAAACTAGGTTTTTTCTCTTTTCAAATGTCTTGATCATTCAGGGCCCATGAGGTTTAGCACAAGGCCAGCAGGCAGCTTTCTTCAGAACCCTGTGTCATAGTTCCATGGAAGCTAGAGTAAGTTCAAAAGTGTATTAAAGTGACTTGATGTTAAAATAACTTAGTTGTTAAATGCCCCTTGCATTTGTGCCCCAAACCAGAATAATGCCTTTATTCCCTCTCTCTGTTCAATATCTGACATTTATTTGCTAAATTATGATATGGCACCAGCAGAAAATTCCGATGTAGAGGCAGAAGAAAATGTAACCAGCAGATCTGCTAACAGATTAACATTTAATTCAAATGATATTCTCCTAATTAAACTAGTTATCAATCTCTAACAGAAAATACCCTTTGCCTACTAATATTTTTTCCTCCTACTCTCATGCTTACTGGCTTTCTTTCAGAACATAAAAGTAATATAAGCTTATTTAGAAAACTAAGAAAATTTTAAAAAGTAAAAAGAAGAAAATAAAAATTACCCATAATTCTACCACAAGGGATACAGTTTTTTTAAAGCTGTTTCTTTTTTTCTCTATACATTATGAATTCCTATTTTTACAAAATCTAGTAAAATGTCAACTATATTATATCCTTATTTTTAATTTTACATTACCATTTTTAATATCTTTAAAAGCTCTTGAAAAACATTTTCATTCACTACAAATATATTCTACCATTCCTCTTATTTCATTCTTAAGTGGATTCTCATTTTTTCTTGCCAGGTTTGATTATTTTCTTAGGGTTTATTTATTAAAGTAAAATTACATAGTCATAGGGTAAAAACCGTTCTTAAATCTTTGGATACATATTTTTTCCAGGATGATTCTAATAATTTTCTTCCCCACAACAATATATGAGAGTTTGGGGCTCTGTGTAGTCTCATTTGTGAACTTTTGTACTCAGAATTTATCTTTCAATCATTTTCACCAATCCCAGGTAAAAATTATGTCATTTGGTTTTTTAATATTTATTATAATTATTATTAAGATTTCTGAATATTTTCACACCCACTGCATATTACCTCACGTTTCTAAATATCTCCCCTTCTGAATCCACACAACCTTTCATATCTTAACCAATGTAAATTCCAGGTACAAAACTCTACGTTTCCAGGAACCCCATGTACTTATAAACTATCCCATACACAAACAACCATACAGAGGGTAGCACCCTCATTATCTAGATGCGGGGGTGTCGACAGTATAGAATAAGCAGCTTCCTTCCCCTACACTGGGGAAGATAGCCAATTGGAGTGGATTTCAACTCAGTAGTGTGCTGGTGTCTGGCTGTAACACCTTGTGAGAGCCAACTGTGTGCTTCTTTCCTCAACTGTGTTCACAGATATCACGTTGGTTGCTCAAAACTGGCCACGGTGAAAGGATCTGCACCATGGAAATCAGCAAACACTCCAAATTTAAGCCTGCCCACCCTTCCCCGGCCCTGCGAGCCAGCTGTTACACATTTAACTGCACTCCACTACTTCCATTTTTGGCTATGACAGATAAGCTAGTATCAGACTACTCTTCCTACTACACTCACAACTAGAAAAGCTGTGTAAAATACTGTTTATAACATTTGTTTGAAGAAGCGAGCTTTACCAAGGCAGCCAAGACTTGAGGGTCTGAGATCCTAAAGAGAAAAAAAGAGCAAGTGTTGAGGGATGAGTTGCATTTTAGGCCCCACATTTGCCCTTGATGGCTTGCTGGTTCATATGTGGCTTGTGAAAAGTTATTTAGAAAGCCACGGTTAATAGCCTCAAGGAGCTGGGGAGAGAAAAGTCTGAAATACTTCAGAAGCTACCAAAGAGGAAGGTCCCTGATAAATGCTTAGGCTTTAATTTGAGACTTCTGGAGAACAATATGTCTCAGTCAGTGCAGGCTGCTATAACAAATTACTAAGGACTGGGTGGTTTAAACGACAAACAACCCTCTTAGTTCTAGAAGCTGACAGTCTGAGATCAGGATGCACAGTCAGGTTCTTAGCAATTGCCCTCTTCCTGGTATACAGATGGCTGTCTTCTGGCTGTGTCCTCACATGGCAGAAAGAGAACTAGCGAGCTCTCTTGACTCTTCCAATAAAGGCACTAATCCCATTTGTGAGGGTTCCAACCTCATGACCTAGTTACCTCACAAAGGCCCCATCTCCAAATACCATCACATTGGGATTAGGGTTTCAACATATGAATTTTGGAGGCACACAAACATTCATTCTGTTGCATAGCGATAATAGGAAACTCCTAGCTCTGAAAAAATAATAATAATTAGGCAAGGCTCTGATTTAGAGCAATCCCAGTCTAAAGCAAGTTGAACTTCCCCATTCTAACTGCCTGCTGGTAGCAAAAGTAAATCATTTCTGGAGGACTTCTTAGGAGCACCAATAAATATCAAATACCTAGGAATAAACCAACTAAAGACATATAAAACTACAGGGGAATTACAGATCTACATGTAAAAGGTTAAACAATAATGTTTCTAGTAGTTATCATTGAAAATTTTCATGATATTGGAAGAATTCTGAAACACATGTACACAAGTGTTCATTGCAGTATTACAGTATTTTGCCATGTGTAATGCACACCCACATTTTTGGCCCAAACTTTTGGGGAAGAAAATCTTTCATTTTAATTTTTAATTCAATTTTTTTATTCATTTATATTTAGACACTTGTGTTTTGTATTATAAAGAAATTTTAGCATTTATTTTTTAACATATTATAGTAAAGAAATTTTATGTAACAATTACAAAACACAAGAACAGATACAAGGTATTTAGGCCTACCCATGTATAATGTGCATCCTTATTTTTCCCCTCAAAAATTTGGGCAAAAATATGTGTATTATACGTAGTGAAATATGGGTACTTCTACAATCCAAAAACTGGGAACAACTCAAGTATCCATAAACAACAGAATGGATAAATAAAATATGGCATATTCATTGAATGGAAAGCTGCCCTGCAATACAAATGCATAAACTACAATACAAATAAACACAACAAACAGCCTGGATGGATCTCAGCAAAGCAGTGTTGAATGGGAGACCCTGGCCATAAAAGAGCACACACTGCATGATTCCATTTATATAAAGTTTAAAAATAGGTAAAACTTATCTAATATTTTTAAAGTTTAGAGGAAGAGTGACTCGGAGTGGGAGGTGGCTTCCCAGGGTGATAACAGTGTTTTATGTCTTGGTCCAACCAAGGTTACCTGGGCTTATTCTAGTGAAAATACATTAAGAATTATACTTACTGCTTTTACAATTTCCTGTTTGAATGTTACAGTGCACTAAAAGATCATTTAGAGAGATGGAGAGCACCTCAACTCTTCCCCAGAAGTGAGACACACCCTTCTTGAATCCAGTAGGACTCTATGCTTCCAGTGACAGAAAAACCTAACTCACACTGACTTAAAAACTAAATCAAGTCCAAAGAAGATATACAAGTGGCCAACAGCACATGTAAAATGCTCAATGTCATTAGTTACTATGGAAATGCAAATCCAAACCACAGTGAGATTCCACTTCATACCCATTAGATGGCTCTACTCAAAAAGTCAAGTGTTGGCAAAGATGTGGAAAAACTGGAATGCTGTCATAGATAGTGAGAATGTAAAATTATGCGGCAACTTTGGAAAAGAGCTTGGCAGTTCCTCAAAATGTTAAACTTAGAGTTACCATATAATCCAGCAATTCCACTACTAGGTATACAACCAAGGGTTTTGAATGGATATATGTTTTCACTTCTCTTGGGTATATACCTAGGATTAGATAAGTTGCTTCGTTGAGAATTGATCCAGCATCCAAAACATTATCACCAGTACCTGATTCTATTCTCTCTTACATGCCTTTCATGGTGTTGGTTTTACCCTCAGACTCTACGGTGTCAGTACCTAGCACCTCCAGGCATGCTTATCTCATTAGCAAAAAGGCAGAAACCACTCAAGACCTCATAGCCTCTTCTCACATCTTCCAGAGGAAGACAAAGTTTTCTTTCTCAGAAGCTCCAGAAAAAGCCTCCTTATGTTTTATCAATGTCTCATTGATTTGGCTTTGATTACATTTCCAGTCCATGGTGGGAAAGGGGACAGAGGTAGCCTTAAGTCACTCTGATGCCAGAGCTCTAGAGGTCAGTATTCCCCAAACTACAATTTGGGGCTGAAGGTTGTGCAAGGACAGCTTCCTGATGGAAATATGAGGCTCTGTTACCAGAAATTATGGGAACAAAAGTTCAGAAATTAACAACATCAACCCCAATAACACAAACCAAAAGAGGAGTTAAGAGTTTTTATGAACAACTGAAGAATATAAGGAACATCTATTTACAAATTGATTTCTCTCGTGTTATTCAAGACCGAGGTACTGATATTTGTTCATGTAGCAGCTGACACATGCCTGAGTCCAAAATAGGTTCTCAATCATTTCAAATGAATGAATGAGCAAATGAGCCACAGCAAATTAATAAACAAATTAATGAATAATTGGCTATTTTGTTGGTGAAAAACCCAGACTTTTTTTGGCTCTTTTTCTCTGTCTCTGCTGCCCTCGCCTTGGTCAATCACGGTTAGTCAAGTAAAGCCCACAATAGGTAGAAAAAACTGGGAAAGGAGAGATTCCAACCTCCGTATGTTGGTCCTCTGATGTCATCAGAAAAGAGCTCTGATGACAAAAATCATAGTTAAGAATATTTATATTATTAGATACAAATAAGTGTGGAGAATCTTAGTGGGTCTCAATCCCCAGGTAAACATAAGGGAGATGTTGGTACCATGTCAAGGCAAATATTGACTCTCTTCATAGTCCCACCCGTAAAACCAGGACAGGCATCCATTCCAGGGGTTTCTGAGTCGCCTATCATCTCAGGTGCTTCCTACACCAGTCCTTACTCTCTGGCCATGCACTAGTTTATAAATGTAACTGAATACCACCTTCAGCCTAAAAGAAGGTACAAAATTTATATTAAACAACATGAAAAACAAATTGAAATCATGTCTATCATTAGAATTCTGATCAAGAGTATGTACACTTAGAATTTTCATTTTGACCTTCACCTCACAGACTAGGAGGTATAGGCTCAGAAAGTTTTTGCCCTATTTTTTAATTGGTAACAAAGCAGGAATTCAAACAACTGCCTTCTGATCCCTTTAAATATGAGGTGTTATCACTACACCACCATTTGGTGTGGTGAGCATGGAAATGTTTTCCCTGAATGTTACAAATACATTTGCAATAGCTCATCTGCACTTTTGCTTGAGTAACAACTAAAGGACATAAAACTAAATTGTAAAATCACATCAAACATTTCTTTGTGACAATGCTAGGCATTTAGTAACTACTGACAGAGTCATTCAAGTCAGAGTGATTTTAAGGTCATGAAATAGTCAAAGTTGTCTACCCACCATTCAAACCCATGTCCTTGGATACTTCAGTGCCATACTTTAGTCATCTGAGCTAATCCATGGTCTTTGCAATAAAAAGATACTGAAACATTTATAAATATGCAGGTACACTTTGAGTGAATGTCAGACACAGGGTTTTTTTTCCCCTCAAGTACTGAGCAAACTTTGTGCCTAAAAAAAACTTACTGTGTTATTGATAATCAAAATGTATTTACTCAATCTGGGTGGTTTTAATTAGTTTGCCAGTGCTCTGGAGACTTTTGAGAGAATGGGATTTTTTTTTTCTAATACCTGTAATGCATACAAGCACTAAGTCAAAGTTGACTCCAGCAAAATCTAATTCTAAAAGCCCTAGAGTAAAATCAAGATAAAGCAATTTATGCCACAACTGCATCAAAATAGAAACAAGTCTGGGAATTGTCTATATGAATAGTTCTCACCACTATGATTTTCCAAAGAAAGAAAATCAAAGTTTAAGATTTTCTAACAAATCCCACATTCATTACATTTCTATTGCTTTTAGCTTGTCCAAAGGGTTAACACTTCTAAAGTGCATCAACTTAACACGTGTATAATGAAATGTATAGAGAGAAAGAAACAAAACTAAATTGAATAATTCCTGAATGGAGGAACTATAGGTGTTTTTCTTTTTATATATTTTTTTATTTTTAAGAGACTTTATATATTTATTTTTAGAGAGAGGGGATGGAAGGAAGAAAGAGAGGGAGAGAAACATCACAGTGAGAGAGAAACAATCAGTTGCCTCTCCTATGCACCCCAATCAGTGACCAAACCCACAACCCAGGCATGTGCCCTGCCTGGGAATAGAACCAGTGACCTTTTGCTTTGCAGGATGATATCCAACCAACTGAGCCACATTGATCTGGGCAAGATTTTTCTTTTTAAATATGCATTTAATGTTGCTGTCAGAATGTATTTAACAAATAAAAAACAAGAATGAGATTTACAGCCCTAGCTGATGTAGCTCAGTGGATTGAGTGCCAGCCTGAGAACCAAATGGTCACCAGTTCAATTCCCAGTCAGGGCACATGCTTGGGTTGCAGACCAGGTCCCCAGGAGGGGGTGTGTGAGAGGCAACCACACACTGATGATTCTCTCCCCCTCTTTCTCCTTCCCTTCCTCCATCTCTAAAAATAAATAAAATCTTTAAAAAAAAAGAATGAGGCTTACAAAGGAAGAGTCTCAGCTTTGGAGTTGTACTGAATAGATTGTCAGGACCATTGCCATGTAGCATCAGCTCTGCAACACCTGTTCTCTGACCCAGGTGGGCTCTCTCCATTTCACAGGGCCTGAACATCTCTAGCAATAAAATGATGGTAAAGAATATGACCTATTCTACTTTATATATTAGAAGAACATAAAAAGGATTAAAGCAAATATGCAATTATCGACTTCAGACAAAGAAGGCTTGGTAAGTTGACACTTTCTTGCAAAACCATGAGTAGGCAAAAGTGAGAGAGAAACAGGTGTTGGACAATTCCATCAGGCAGGCTGGCTGTGCTCCCATAGTAACAATAGCAAGCAACACATAGGGGCACAAATGTTGATACTCCCTTATCTTCTACAAGGAAGGAGGGAGGGAGGGAAAGAGGGAGGGAGGGAGGGAGGGAAGGAGGGAAGGAAGGAAGGAAGGAAGGAAGGAAGGAAGGAAGGAAGGAAGGAAGGAAGGAAGGAAGGAAGGGAGGAAGGGAGGGAGGGAGGGAGGAAGGAGAGGGAAGGGGAGGAAGGGTGTGGCAGATCCTGGCGGGCAGGATCTGTGTTTGTTGTGGCTGCTTGGGAACAAATACACACAAACAACAGAAGTCCTGTGGAGAAAAAGGGATGGCATGGCCACTCTCTGAGATAGAGGTGGTGAGAGGGTCAGGAGCTCAATCCCTGCCTGGACAGGCTTTTTTTGTTTCTCTGGGTACATTTCATGGAGGGTAGTCCTCATTTACTATACACAGGTTCACTGCAGGGAATTATATTTTACAGATAACAAAGGAAAGAATGTTGCTAATTACTTCAAAGAGAAGGATGTTGCAGACCAAGGGGAAAAGTGATTGAACCAGTCACACTCCATACTTGGGAGGTCTAGCTCAGATTTTAGGAAGTTGCAATTAGCCCTTGCTGCCTCAATTCAAGGTGAGTTTTGAAAAAGCAAGTCTCATAGCGGCCTAGGTACAATGCAGGTCTGATTCCCCACGGGAAAACCTATCCGTGGGTGCGGTCGTGTGTGCGGACTCCCACCCTACTGGTTTTCCACGTGAGGGCTGAGCTACATTTCCATGACACAAGAAACAGTTCCCTACAGGAGGGGAGGAAGGAAGGAAGGAAGGGGAAGAAGGGGGAAGGAAGGAAGGGAAAAAAAGAAAAGTAATACTGAAGCATGTCAAATGCCAAATGGTGTTTATAATAGACATAGCAAAATGATAAAGAAGTCAAAACTAAGATTTCAGAGACCGAAATCAGACGGCCTTGCAGCCACACTGCCAATTCTGGATCTTAATTGTGCAGAACCCAGAACCATCATGTCTCTTTTCCAGTTTCCTGATCTGAAAATTAAGGGTAACTGTTACTGTCACTGGAATCCCCTCCCTCAATAGTCTGCATGCCCTGTAGGGTCCCAGGTGGCTCAAGAAGGCTGAGATTGTTCTGGTTCATGGCCATTAGGAGACCTTTTGACATCAAGATCTGGCTGGCTGCCATGGAAGTGTTAAATTCTGTTCCAAGCATCACTTAGAAAAGGAAACTGTCACAAAGATTGCATATGTCCTAATTTTATATTATCTTCTCAAGTCTTCACCCTGATCTCCTAATCATAACCAAGCTACATTGCACTGTGAAGAGATCAAAGGGGCGGTGTGTGTTCAGCTTTGCAGGGCCTTATCTCCTTGGCAATCAATCCATACTCTCAAATAACAGTTAAAGAATCATTGTATATAACCATTCCCCACACCCCCAGTCTCAAAATACTCTGAATTTGTGTGGATTCTCCCAGGGTCTAGCATCAAGGACTCTAAATTGTGGACCTGGGAATACTGGGTCCTTCCCAAAGAGCCATCATAATGCAGAATATAGGAGAAAATAATCCAAAGCAATTAAGAGCTTCAGTCAGAACTTTTAATTGCTGACATTCATGTTGAGCCTTGGTTAGGAGAGAGAGAGAGAGAGAGAGAGAGAGAGAGAGAGAAATTATCTACTCACTACTTTGAATATAAAACCTCCTTACGAGGCTTTTTTATTAACAATAACATTAGACCTACATATTCCATAAGGTTGTGAGGATCAAATTAGATAATGGAGGTTTTAAAACTGTTAAATTTTTAAAATTATTAAGTTATATTAGTTAGGAAACATAACAAAACAGTCAGTGATAAAGGATAATGTAATATTTCTATAATTTCTAGCCAGGTACAATGTACACAAATCCTGCTTTCTAGCACGAATAGAAAGTAAAGTTCTTTGACTGACTTCCAGCCAAGATGGAGGCGTAGGCAGACACACTGTGCCTCTTCTCACAACCAAAATTAAGGACAACAAAGATTTAGAAACAAGAAAACAACCAGAACTCAGAAAATCAAACTGTTTGGAAGTGCAACAACCATTCATCCAGACCGGTAAGAGGGGTGGAGTCCCGGCAGGAAAAAGGGGAGGTGTGGACGGGCATGCAGGCAGCAGCGGCTGGCAGCCCCCGGGTGCACAGGCGACAACTAGCAGACCCCGGGCACGGGGCGGCAACTGTGCAGAACCAGTGAGGCCACACAAGGCAGCTGGCTGACTGGGTGGTCCCACATTCACATGCAGATAATCCAGGCAAAGGGGAAGTGGTGAAAGGGACTGGAATCTGAGAGTGAGCAAAGCAAGCGCCATTGTCTCCTCTCGGACCCCGCCCCCACATACAGCGTCACTACCCAGCGACTGGGCTGTCCCGCCCTGGGGAACACCTGAGGCTCCACCCCTCATTACATAACAGCCGCAACTAAACAAAAAAAAAAAACAAAACAAAAAAAAACCCAGAAATGAAAATGGCTCAAACCGGAGAACAAATCAAAGCCCCAGAGCCAATTTATCTAAGCGATGAAGAGATTGCCAACCTATCAGATGCACAATTCAAAACCCTGGTGATCAGGATGCTTACAGAATTGGTTGATTTTGCTCACAAATTAGATGAAAAAATGAAGGCTACAATAAATGAAATGAAGAAAGATGCATGGGGAACCAACAGAGATGGGAGGAAAACTGGGACTCAAATCAATGGAGTGGACCAGAAGGAAGAAAGAAACAACCAAACAGAAAACAAGGAAGAAACAAGAATTCAAAAAAACGAGGAGAGGCTTAGGAACCTCCAGGACATCTTTAAACGTCCCAACATCCGAATTATAGGGGTACCAGAAGGGGAAGAAGAAGAGCAACCAGTGGTAAACTTATTTGAACAAATAATAAAGGAGAACTTCCCCAATCTGGCAAAGGAAATAGACTACCAGGAAGTCCAGGAAGCTCAGAGAGTCCCAAAGAACGTGGACCCAAGGAGGAACACACCAAGGCATATTATAATTACATTACCCAAGATTCAAATGAAGGAGAGAATTCTAGAAGCAGCAAGAGATAAGGGGACAGTCACCTACAAAGGAGTTCCCGTCAGACTGTCATCGGATTTCTCAAAAGAGACCTTCCAGGCAAGAAGGGGCTGGAAAGAGGTATTCCAAGTCATGAAAATCAAAGACCTACATCCAAGATTGCTCTATCCAGCAAAGCTGTCATTTAGAATGGAAGGGAAGATAAAGTGCTTCTCAGATAAGGTCAAGTTAAAGGAGTTCATCATCACCAAGCCCTTATTATACGAAATGTTAAAGGGACTTATCTAAGAAAAAGAAGATAAAAAATATGAACAGTAAAAAGACAGCAGACTCACAGGTATTAACAACCAGACCTAAAACAAAAGCCAACTAAGCAAACCACTACAACAGGAGCAGAAATACAGAAATGGAGATCACATGGAGGGTTAGCAATAGGGGAGTGGGAAGAGGAGAGAGGAGGACAAGGTACATAGAACAAGTAGCATAGATGGTAGGTAGAAAATAGACAGGGGGAGGGCAAGAATAGTGTGGGAAATGTAGAAGCTAAAGAACTTATGACACATGGGCAAGAACTAAAGGGGGGAATGTGGGTGGAAGGGGGTGTGCAGGGTGGAGGGTAATGAAGGGGGGAAAATCGGACAACTGTAATAGCATAATCAGTAAAATATAATTAAAAAAAGAAAGTAAAGTTCTTCAGAGAAAATAGTTGAAAATATAATGAGTTCTTCATCCACAAAAAATACATTATTTATATTTGAATAGAATGATGTCTGATCAAGTTGTCAGTGTAAATATAACTGCAGAGAAAATATTCAATCTAAGAGGAAAAAAATGGTTTTCAAGCCTATTTGGAAATTCATATCTTTACAAAAATGTTTAAGCAATTTCTACACAATTTCTAAGTGTAGATCATTCATGAATCCAAACCAAATCCACTAACATAGAAAGAATACATTGTGATCAAGTTGGATTTATTTCAGAAATGCAATGTAACTCACCGTATTAACAGAATAAAGGAGAAAAATCAATAATCATCTCAATAGAATTGTAGAAAGCATTATTTGACAAAATTCAACATTATTTATGGTAAAATGAAAAAAATCTTCAGCAAATGAGAAATAGAATTTCCTTAATCTGATATAAAGTAGCTATAAAACAAAGAAACAAACAAAAAGCCTACTGCAAATATTCACACTTAATGGTGAAATATTGCAGCTTTTCCCTCTAAGATTTAGAATGTGAAAAGGAAGTCCTCTATCACTGCTTATACTTAACACTGTAGTAGAGATTCTAGCAGTAATATAAAGCAAAAAAAAAAAAAAAAAAAGGAAAAAGAAAAGAGAGAAGGAAGAAAAAAGGAAGAAAGGGAGAGAGGAGGAAAATGGTAGGAGAAATGAAAATAAAACTGCTGTCATTATTCGCAGATGCTATGTGCAGGTAAAAATATCCAAAAGAATCTGCAGCTATTATTGTAATTCATAAGTGAATTTAGCAAGTTCCCTACATAAAAGAGAAATGTAAAAAAAATGGTAATAATTCTATGCAAATAAATAGAAAATAATAATTTAAATGATATCTGCACTTAAAAAGATAACTTAAGCCAGCTGATGAGTCTGCTTACCTGAATGTGTTTCTGCAGAAATTTAGAGAAAGGTGGCAATAGGAAAGCCATGTTTCAAGCCTTGAAAACATTGAAGTCACTAAGGTCCCTAAAAATGGCTATAAGAAAAAAAAGGAAAAACTAAACACCTAGGAATAAATCTAATAAAAAATACACATGACCTCTGCATAGAAACCTATAGAACTTAGATTGGGTGGGTTAATGATTTAACCAGTTGTCTCCAAACCTCAGCAGTTTGTTTTAAAATCACAGAAATTATAACTGATTCAAAATTTTACATGGAAATTCTAAGGCTGAGAACAGTCAAGACAATCTTAAAGAAGATCAAAATTAGAAGAGTTATACTACTAGATATCAAGACTTACACACAGCTATGATAATGAAGACAAAATAGACACACAGACCACTGCAACAGAAGAGTCCAGAAACAGTCCCCCAGTTTTATGGACAATTAATTTATATCAAGGAGGGCACTGCATATCAGTGGGGGGAATTTTTTTTCAATAATGGTGATGGGCACATTGGATATTCTTTTCTTTTGATTGAGAATTTTTATGAGAGTTTATTTCAGCCAAAGAGTAAGATCTCAAATGCTTCACAAAATAATTGTTTTGCAGCTTTTTTTGCATTTGAAATTCAGGGGGGAACATAAGATTGGAGGAAGCAAAGCAGGGATTGGATTACAGGAGAGTTAATAAGATTATATGCTCTCCTGAGGGTTATAAATATCCTCTTGCAGGGATATTACTTCTGGTATTCCAAGGGTGTGTGAACCCAGGTGCACAAGAACAACAGACAGAGCAGCTTAAAACCTTTCACTAAAGAAGTTACAGGCCTGGGGCGTAACTAGCCACCATGATCTGCCCAGTTAGAAATTTATGATCCAATCACCCTAGAACCCCATTTTCCATCCACAGCCCCCCCTTTTGGTCATAAATCAATCCAAAGGATGCATTCATGACCTACCTTTTGGTTGGATACTCTAGGAAGGCTCATTCCTAGACAGACTGGATATTCTTGCAGGGAGTGGAGGGGAAACCTGACCCCTTTCTCATGCCACAGATAAAAATTAATTCCAGGTAGATTTCAGATCTAAGTATAAATGTTAAAATGACAGCAACAGATGATATGTAAGATACTAGTTTCATAAACTTGGGGTAGGGAAAGATTTCTGAAATAGTATACAAAAAGTATTTAAAGGATAATTGGGCCATATTAAAATTAAGACCTTCTTTCCAGTAAGAATATACCATCAACACAGTGCAATGGAAAACATATAGTAAAAAAAATATTTTTAATATATAACAACAAAGAACTCATTTAACACAAAGAATGCCTGCAAGTCAAAAAGGCAGACAATCCCATAGAAAATTAAGAAAAATACATAAACAGGTTCTTTTTAAATGAGGACATTTGAAATGTCAACAAGCATTAGTAAAGGTGTTCAACTTCATTTAGTCATCAGGAAAAATGCAATTTAAAAACTGGTGTGACATCATGACACCCCCCAATATGGCTAAAGTAAAAACACATAGTAATGCAAAGGGCTGTGAAGAGAATGTGCAGCAACTGGAATGCTTACATGCTGCTGGTGTGATCATATAAAACTCAAAGGCAGGCAAAACCCACCTATAATGTTACAAATCAGATATGATTGACTTTGGAGAGCAGATGGTGCGGCAAAGACTGGGAAAGAACCCAGGTGGGCAGGATGGGGACTTTGGGGACGCAGTTCTAATCCTGGCATCATATCAAATTAGTTGATCTACATGGTGATCACTTTGTGATAGTCCATCAAGCTGACACTTGGGACTTGTGCATCTCCATATATATATATATATATATATATATATATATATATATATATACACTTGAATTATTAAAAGTTTATTTAAAGTGAATCAAGTATTAAAAATTAGAGGACTATTGTCAACAAAATTAGTCAGACTATGGTGATTACCAGAGGGAGAGGAGGTGGGGGAGGGGGTAGAACAGGATTTATAGGGGATATGGTGATGGAAAGAGATTTGACTTGAGGTGGTGAACACACAACACAATATATAGATGATGTATTATAGAACTGTACACCTGAAATGTATATAGTTTTATTAACCAATATCACCTCAATAAATTCAATAATTTTTTTAATTAGTTATGTAGGCTGACATGAATATTCTGAAAATCTTACAATCCTAAGATACCTTTTGAATATTAGCACAATACCCCTTGGTTTATCAGTTCCTTTATAAGCTTATTCTAGTATCTCATGGCCAAGATTTCTAGGAGTTGTTTTGCCCATAACAAAACTAAGAAATCTAGCAACTGTAAACGTATGAAGTTTCTAGTGTTTTTCCTCAAATGCTTCTCCAGACCTTAAGCAGTCAAGACAACTGGTAGAGGAGAGAAAACACAAGCACCATTAGATCTCAGCATGGGAAGAAATCCTAGAAGTCATTAGGCTAATTGTATTCTCCACACAGAAGACATCCCGCAGCATTGTGGCAGGTAGTCACTTAGCCTCTGCTTAAGCATCTTCAAGGTCAGGAAGCAAGGGCAGCCTATTCCCTGGAGGAAGAACTCTCCAAGTCTGCAAATGAGTCCATGTAAACCTCCCAGTCAATACCCTTTGGATATGAAAGAACAAACCCTCTCCAAGTAAAAGATTTTACATACGTGTAACATATATCACATTCCCCAGGTAGTTTCTCTTTTTTACACTAAACATCCTCAGCTCCTTCAATCCTTCTCGTACTAAATTAGAGACTGTCATATGGAGAGAATAGGGTTTGGTGGGGGGTGGGGGTTCAGTTCCTTACATGACTTTGGAAGCAATCAGATTCAGGTTGTCAGAGATTCAGGAGGTAAGGATAAAATCTACATATGAGAGATGACCATGGCCAAGAGCAATTTTGCATATAAGCAGAACATGACTCTACATAATTTGAGGGGCAGAGAAATTTTCTGTGACTGAAACATTTTCTCCACTTGCCTACCTTGAAACCTGAAATTTTTATGTGAATTGCAACTTTGTGTTAAGGCATCAAAGATTATTATGAAAAAAAATGTTATGGCATAATTAAACACAGACATCGGAGAAGAAGTAGTTCTTGAGACTAGTTGAAGCTGAGGAAATAGATCATGCGGTGGGTGCATTAGAGAATCGTGAAAAAGTCAGAAAGTGCCTGGAAAATGAGCCAAACTAACAGCACGAACACAGGATACCAGAGTGTGGGCCACCTAAGAACTTGAACTAATGAAGATATAAATACATAAAAAGAAAATGAAAGTGAAAACGGGGAACGAAATGAACAGTTTGCTGAGCAGCTCTTCTCACAGGCATAGACAAGCGATCTTCCATCAGGAACTCTGTGAACTAGTGGGCAGCTCGGAAGCAGGAGCAGAGATCTCTCTCGTGTGCATGCACTCTCTCTCAATCCTTATCCCCCTGTCTTTCCTTCTTGTCACTATGCACTTGGCCCACCAGGACCCGTCCCAGCCAGTGAGATGTGCAATTCCCCAGCTTCCACGCCAGTGACAGGCTAATGGGTAGAACACACCAGCCCTAATCTCTGTCCAGAGGCCCTAGAGGGCAGGGAACTAGGAAGCCCCCTTTGAGCACATGATCTCACTCACGTCCTACAGCACCATTCAGTCAAATACATCAGGACCAGATTGGGGGAGGGGACAATTACTGGGCAATTAATAAAGCTGCATTTCAAATCCATATGGCCCAGGTTGTTCTTAACTGTCAACTCCAATACATAGCAAAAGTGGGTGACTGCCTTTAACTTACAACTGTAGTATGTTGACAAGCAAGAACAGTTCTCTTACAAGTTCTTCCCTCCACAAAGATTTAAGCAAAATTCTTATGGGGACGCTGCTTTGAAACCAAAGAAGAGATTTCATAAGGTGGACATTTCAGCCTCCATGGAATTCATTTCATAGATAATATACATAAATAGAGAATGCCTAAAATGTTCGTGAGGAGGTAGGAGTAAGGGATGCACAGATTCATTCACACTATAAGGAAATAGCAGGGTCAGGAGGAAAACGCAGAATCTGCTCTTGGGCTAGAGTTTTTCTGCAGTGTGCTCCTGCCTTGCAGACCACTGGGACGAGCCACCTTAGCCACACCACCAGTGGGGCGGTGTGCACCTCAGGGTCTCTGAACAGCATCGTGTGAGAACCCATTCGTTCTAATCTGTTTACATGTAAATGCAGAGAAACAATAAATCTATTCTGTTCATCCCACAAATCCTTCGGTTTGTCACACCCTGGGACCATATGCAATGAATTAAATTAAGAGCAATTTTTATTTAATGGTTGATTTAGAATTTATTTTAATCAGCCAAGGCTTTCTTTAGCCAGCTCCGCTCTTAAAAAGACAATTACACTTCAAGATGGGCAATATTAACCATATCCCTTAGGTAACAGATTTTGAACTTTGCAACACTCATTGCTGCTTCTTCCTATTTAAAGACGTTCAGCTCGGAAGACTACAAAGTTAAATAAAAATGGCAATTACCCATCTTCTAGTCACTGAAAGCTTTTGAAACCTGAAAAGTAATGAAAAAAGAAAAAAAGAAAATTGGACCACAAAAATCTAGAACTTTCTAGAAAAGACTTTCAAAATCATTTTGTCACAACCCGGAGGACAATGGCCAGAATACATTATAACAAGTGCTTATCAGGCATTTTGTCTGTATTTTTTAATCTTCGCAACAACCTAAACTGAGGCTCAGAGAGGTTACATTACTCTTCTGAAGACAAACAGATGGTAGGTGGAAGAGGCTGAGGTCTGAACCTCAGGCTGCCCTATTGCAGAGCCTGCATTCCTAACTCCCATGCATCTCACCCCTGTCCTTCCCATCTTAAAAGGCTTCTCCGGTTACCTCCGTCACATCACCCTCTCCTTCATGACACGTTTGATCAGCTATAATTATCTTGCTTATTATCTTGTTTGTGTTGCATATTCTTCTGCTACAATAAATAAAAGCTCCCTGAAGAAAAGGATGTTACCAAGTTCACCTTTACTCCCAGGTTCGAGCACATAATAGTCACTCAATCAAATGTTTGTGGATTTAATACATATTCTTGCTCAAAAAATTATTCAAGTTAAGAACAAGAACTAGCAACCAACCAGGTACTCACTGGCTCCAACATCAGTGCTTACCCCAGCTGAGACTGGAGAGCCTTTTCCGTGCACTTTTTAAAGCCAGGGGTGGCAGGATCCCAACATTCGTTATGACCCTCTCACTCCAGCTCAGCTCTGTGTATACAAAACTGCTCCAGGACAAGTACATAAAGAAGCACAAGCTCTGGTTCCTGATCTGAATGGATTCACAGTCAAGTTAGCAAAACAGAAAATAGGCCTTTACAAAGTAACTCCCACTGCAAAGCTTTCTATTCTAAGTATCCAGGGAGCAGCTGTTTCGTGACAAAGTTTATTTCTCTGCAGAAATTTCCGCCGTTCCATGGAAACCTACTGCATCGCTAAGGTGAGGAGAGAGGAAGACTCCAATTATTGCCAGCTCTCACATCTTCAGATCTTCAGCACCTGCTGTTAATCACACACCTGCACTCAGGCGTGATTCAGTGGCTCCTGTGATTGGCCATTTCAATTGCTGTCTCTGTAGATCACTGTCCCAGCTGAATATCCAGGAACCACATTCATCAAAAGCATAATTTGGGCAGAACGTGACTGTTTTTCCAAAGCCAGAAGGCTGGCATCAGCAAGAAAAATTGGCAGCACTATCTGTGAAGGAAAGTTGGTTGTCTCTGAGGACAATGGATAATGGTTTTTATTGTTACCATTAAAAGAATATCCTCAGTTGCTTAGGTATGGTTTCAAAACTGTTGGGATATTTGATTTTGACCATCTGTAAATACAAACAAGATACTACTCATGAATTGAGCAACTATCACTATATAGCACACAGAGGATATCAGAGTTCTCAATACTTGAAAAGTAGGCCTGTGAGTTAAGTGATGTCAACCCCACCCCCCCACCCCAATGAATGGTCCAAGCCCTGCTAATCAGAGCCCTTCTCCAGTATTTTTCTCCTGGAGAAAGAAGGGAAGAACCTCTCTCTGTGCTTTGATTGTGAGATGTAAGGATCTGACCCATAGCTTCCTGCAGCCACGTGGAAGGGTCTGAGCAAAGGAAGCCAATGTACAGAGAGAATCCAGAACAGGAGAGAGACACAGACAGTCAAGTCCCCAGTTCCAGTCACAGAAGTTTCCAAATCTGCTTCTCCCTGTAACTCTTATGTAAGCTACCAGTATCCTTCCAATAATTCTACCCTCCCCCTTTTTTCTTAAGCTAGTTACACTTGAGTTTCTGCCACTGTCGATACAAAGATTACTAATATAGAAACTAGTATCAGCAAGTGGAGTATAGGAATGACAGACTGCACTTTGTGGATATGAGGGAGAGGCAGTGAGAATCACCCCACTCCCAGCTGGGAAGATGGCAGTCCTTCTCATGAAAACAAAGTAAATATTAATTGTTACCCGTTCCATCTTGGCAGATGGACCATGATAACATTTTAGGGGCAAAATATTAGTAGAAAAATATTAAGAAATTATTAGTAGAAAAATATTAAGAAATTCGAGTAGAAAAATATTCTATAGTAGAAAAATATTAAGAAATTAGAGTTTGCTGGATACTTCTTATGGCCTTCAGTAAGGTCCTTCAAAGGAACATAAGCCTCAGTCTGAAATGACATTTCTTAAAATGGACAGGAAATAAGAAGATAGATATATAGTGTTGTTAAAACAAAGACTCCTTCTGTCTGTAGCTAGTGATGCAAAGCTGCTAAGGGTCAGAAAACCACGCAAAACTGTTAAAGATGAATTTGCTGTCCTAAGGTGAAGTTAATTCATGGACAAGGAGAGGGTATACCCAGGAGTAACCTAGAAATGAAGAAATCCTGACCACACAGACTTCTCCCAAACAACTCTTGCTGTGCACTTCACCCTAGAAAAGGGTGGTAATTTTTTCTCATCATAAAGTGCAAATAATTGGAATGCAACCAGGGGCAAGAGGTCAGTCATTTCTGTTTTACCAACTCAGCCTACCATTTCAACTGCCCTGAGGCATCAATTGAGAGAAGCTATTAAACAGAGGCCATAGGAGGATGGGCAAAGTCTTACCGGTATTTATCCAAAAGACATGAATTTCCAAGACAGGGTCCAGAGTCAAATATCATGGCTCAACAAAATTGCTGGTTGGTTAGAAGTTAACAGAGCCCATCGAAATAAACTGATTATTGACAGCCAATTAGCTTTTTCAAAGAAGTGCTTTGCTAGATAAACTCCTAAATTAGAAGCCTGTAATTGCTCCATCTCTAAGGCAATTTCCAGATTCCTATAACCATAATGACAGCAGTTTGGCTTCTGAAGGAGTACAGCATCCCATGGGCTGTCTCCCTATCTACTGTGGCCATGGAAGGAAACGATCGAGACAAAGCTTCCTGGGGACAGAACCTAACGGGAGCCCAGAGAGTGAGTCAAAAATGGACACATCTTCCTGGTCCTGTTGGGTGAAGTATGGCCTATTCTCTGGAGTTTTTCCACTTATGTTGCTTATCATTTTTCCTCTTTTCCAAACAGGAATTGTTATTGTAGCTACTCTCTTTTTCCTGAATGATTGGATGGATTGGAAATGATTAAGCTAGTCACAATGCCCACAGGTTTTGGAATCTTGAGGTGCCATATCTGCCCTGAGAAAGAAAAACATTTCTCCCCAAGACCCTGAACTTGCCAGTGGATACAGTAGTTGGTGATATTTTGGAATACCTCTCTTGGAGGAAGAGGGAATATGTTTGTGATTACATGTAGATTCACTGCAGTATGTAGGCATTAGATTACATTTTAATATAGGAACAAGAGTCTGTGCAGAATGTATACACTAGGCAGCCATAGGGAGGAATGCAATGTCTGAGGGGTCAGTTACAGAACCTTACCCCAGCCACAGAGCTTGATACCAGGTGGGACACAAGCCAGATTCATCAAAGTTATTGTCTAGGTTCTCTGGAGCTTGCAGGGAAAAATTCTCTTTCTTCTTCAGTTATAATCAAGAAGAACATAATCTCAGAGCTGCTGGGAGACTTGATCCCCAGCACCCACTGACGCACCTATGTGCAAATAGAAAAATGTACCTCTTCCTCAAATCACTGTCCTGATTTTTGTTAGGAAAGACACGGAGTGCCCTCTGCTGGAAATTTGCCATAATAAACGCACAAATCTTTGACAGCTGCAGTATGATCTGTGACCTATGGGGCATCACTGCACACTGCACACAACACATGTCCCGTACTAACAAGCAAGTTAGGCCTGATGGTGCCAACACCCCCGAAAGAAACACATATGAGAACAACTAAGAAATTCCTGCAGGCTTCAGGCTTCTGGTTCCACTTCTGAAGGGCTCTAGAGTTGACCTGCTCTAGTAATTCTTTCTTCCATTCTTTAAACAGTTCCAAACTCTGCAACATATTCCTTTTCTCTAAGGCTAGTCTCTAGTTCAAATTGGGCCTTTGTTCCTTGTGATCAAAAGAGTCCTGAAAAATATACTACCAAGCTTCATTCATTATCTAGCCAGATCACCTTAGCTAAGTCCTTCGACCTCTATGAGCCCAAGAGTCCTCAGCTATAAATGAGGCAAACACTGGAAAAGGAGCATATGAGATAAACATGTGAAAGGGCTTTGAAAGCACAGGCATACCTGAGATATATTGCAGTTCTGGTTCTAGATCACTGCAGTAAAGCAAGTATCACATAAAGTAAGTCACGATACTTTTGCTGGTGGAGGGCCTTGCCTTCAATTTGTAAAAAAAAAACAAACAAACACAACACAACATCTGTGAGGCACAGCAAAGTGACATGCAATAAAACAAGCTACGCCTGTAATCGGTGGTCTTTGGCATCTCAACAAATTGATGAAAAAATACCAATTACTCTCAGAAACAAGAGTAAATACAATTAGCAGTTATTACTAACTTAGGGCAAACACCTTTATCTATGCTAATCAAACTCTTTTAGTGGAAACAAAAGTCATCACTTAAATTAGCAATGAGATTGAAAATACAGGACTCAATACAGGGCATAACACACCAATTTCTTGATCATTAGACGTAAACAGGGGCCGGTATATCACCATACTTTGAAACACTAAACTGTACTCTTTCATCAAAATGACCCAATACATTTCATCATAATCTTTTTCTTATTTTTCCACACCTTAATTTAGTCATCTGAGCTTGGCAGGTCAATTAATTAGCCAGCAATTCCTTACCGAGGCTCACTATTTGCAAAGCCCTGTGCTAGACAATCCACGGCCCACAAAAATGAGTGAAGATAATGCCACTGCCTTTAGGAAATTTGCAGTCTAGGCAGGGAGAAAAAACAGCCTCAGATGCAAGCTAAATCTGGTTAGTTCATTCATTAGTTCATTTATTCATTAATTCAGCTAACAAATATTTATTTGACACTTTTTAGGTGGCAGAAAAAAAAAATAAGTCAATCACAGACACTTCTTGATAGAAGTTACAGTCTACTCAGGATGAGAGACATTAAATACATTTAATTTTAACCTGCCATAGGACTATAAAGGAAAAAAACTACATGATGTCTTCAGCACAAAAACATTTTTACCTGAGAAAGTCACATCTAAGTGGAAGATCTGAAGGATCAGTCGCAGTTGGCCAGGTGAGAAGAAAGGAATAGCACTTTTTAGGTGAACGGAAAAGCACAGAGGAAGAAACCACAGTGGGAGACAGCCTACGGCATTAGAACTGACTGAAAGGAGACCGTGTGGCTAAAGAACAGTGACGGGGTGGAGAACAGACCAAGGTGCAGCTGAAGAGCGGGATGGGGCCCGGTCATTTTGTAGGCCACGTTCAGGATTTTATCCTCATAGCAACTAGATGCCATTTGAGGATTTTAAGAAGAGAAGGGTCATAATCACTCTTATGTTTTTAAAAATCAGTCTGGCTGCCTATATCCAAATGAACTGGAGGATGACAGGAGCAGACCTGGGGAGGCAGTCAGAAGAAGTGTACCAAAGTGTATCTAGCTGCAGAAGACCAAGTCACATAAGTAGCCATGACCTTGGGGTCAGCATCAGTAGCTTCCTGTTCTCAACCCCTTAGGTTAGAGGCTGAAGCTCTCCAGGCATCCTGAAATGAAACTCAGAATATACTTTTCCACAGAAACAATGCTGCAAAAGGCAGTTGGGCTCCATAGTTTAATTAATACTTTAGTTTAACTTTTAGGATGGCTTTGCTTTTCATTCTTGAGCAGATTTATAACTGAGAAGGACCTAGAATGCTTCAAAAGACTCCCAGGAAAAGGCTATGAAGATCATGAAAGGGTTTAAATGTGGGTCCTGAGGTATAGGCAAGGGAAACTAAAACTTCCTTCAAGTATACTAAAGGCTTTTATGCAAAAAAGACTAGATATTTAAAAGTATAGTTTTCATGTTATTCATCATGTAAAATTCTTGCCCATGCTTGGGAAATCGTTAAAGTTCCACGGGTTAGCAGAGACAGGAAGGAGTGGGATCCACGGTATGGAGGGAGCATCAGCAAGACCTGCTATCCCAAACTGCACCTTAGTCCAAACCAGAAAGAGAGTCCTCTTCCTCAGGATGGCTGCTGCATACCCAAACACACAGTTTGGTGAAGAGGACAGGGTAACTTTAGCCCTGAAGGCCCCTTGACTGGGCCCACTTAGGGAGTAAACAATCTGTACAAAGTGCAGTATCCCGGGCCTTGGGGCAAGGCAAGATGGCGCCTCTCTCAGAAGAACAAGGGAAAGACACGCAGTCAGCAGGAGAGGGGTCTGCAGCAGGGACTCTGGAGCCACCGCATGGTTTGGAATCCTGGTATATACCAGCTGTGTAACTGTGGGTGAGTTCTTTGATTTCTCTATTCCTTGGTTTTTCCATGTATAAAATGGGGAAAATAATAGTACCTACATTAATAGGTCATTATAAGCACTGAGTTAATATTTGGTGCACATTAATCACCATTTACATGAGTGATCTTTAATGAAATTTAGAAAAATGAAAGTATAGAAAAAGGGATGTTTTCTGTATATGAGGCAAGGTCATTTGCTGTAAGGCAAAATAGTTAAGAAGTAATTTCTACGGATAACTGAAAGTGATTATCGAGCTATCTTGGAAAAAACGATGGCTTTGGTACAGAAGCTCATGTCACCTATGGCCAGCCCTTGTCTAAAAGACCTCAGAGGGGGATGCCATTGTGTGATCTGGAGTATCTTCAGCTGCAGCTGCTACAAAGAAAGCTGAATTCACTAGGCAGCCAAAATTTAGAGCAACATCTCTGCTCCCCCTCTCCTGAAGTCTTGTGAATTCATGCTAAACACGGAAGAATAATTCTTGCCTCCCCAGATGGTGAACAGATTTGTGCTCCTTTTAAAAATGCTCATCTCACTCAAATCTGTTTCTCAGCAGGAAGTGCCTACCTGCTGCTGGAATGCTCAGAGGATTAAGGATGGTTGTGTGCATACACTAATGGATACATTTACTCAACAGTTATGGGAGAAATGAATATTTCAGCACAAAACAACACTTCCACCGTCCCATTACCAATTCAATTATCCCCACACCAAGCCACATTCCCCACTAAGAAAGATGAGTATATAATCCTCACTGATCTAGCTCAACAATTAAGGAAGACCAAGGCAACAGGCAAGTACATACCCACTGCCTATTTAAGCTACTTTCATCTGCCCTTTGGTACCAAGAGAGCTAAAAATAAAATTTAAAAAAAATTCCAGGCTGCCAATACAATCTCCAGTGACCTAAATCCAAGACATTGGTGATATTCAAACCAAGGGACACCTGGTCTAGTGAAAACTACTGATCTAGACTCAAGTCAATGCCACAGTTGTAGCACTTAGTTCCTACATTTGCATGGTCTTCTCTCTGAGAGGGGCTCTTTTTTCCATCTTTGTTTTGATGACAAATTTAGGGCTCAAATTCTAGGAACAGGACTAGATTCATGAGTAAGTTTAATATAAACCATTTGAAGAATCTAACAGTCAAGGTTCACACAGAAAGCACAAAGCACTCTAGGTATTTCTAGCTGGAAGGGATTTAATGCAGGGAATTCAAAGTTTACAGAATTGGTGAAAGGGCTAACGCAGCACATTCCAAGGTGGGCCTCCAAGAATGACTCCCGGAACAGTACAAAACTGGCCCACCTCTAAGGCTGCCCCTGGAGAAATAAATCCATAATCATATCCATGTAGCTGAGGCTCAATCAAGGGGCAGAATCAAGAAGAAATTGCAGCCAATAACTGCTTTCACTACTCAGGAAGCTGGAGATTAGACCCTGGAATACTGATGCAGAAATCATTCACGTTTCCGCCTTCTTGTTTGCAAGCACAAACAGAAACAGAAGGCAGGAAAATGGCCACCACCTCCTTCCCACCTTCTATGTCTTGGCACATCTAATTGGAGAGCTATTAGAAATGTAGTTTTTAGTTTTCAGAACTCTCCGCAGAGGAGGGTTAGGTAAAAATGGAGGTTGGGTAAAGCAATCAACAGGACTTGCCACATGATTTCTATAACCTTCTAAAAGTATATTCACTATCCTAGTGTTAAAATATATGTAAATCTATGATTAGAAAGTATGCCCTTGGATTAAGCCTAACTTTTCCATGAGCCACAGAAACACCTCTGGAAACAATGCAAAGTTAAACCTTTAACACTTCAACGTAGATTAGTGCATGTAGTTACATTCTAAAGCCCAGAAGTTACCACAGCACCTTAAAACCAAGGGAGTGTAAATGTGGGTATAGGGAAGGCACTAATGACATGGTTCACCTTCTCTGCTATTGAGGCTAAGGTCAGGCACTAGGGATTTATCAGCATCAAGAACAAGACTAGAGATCTGTACACTCTCATCAAGAGACACTCCCTACCTGCATCTGAACAATAGACACTCCACATACAACCTTAGCCTAGCACTATGAAGGCCCAAATGACATTTCCATGAAAACACAGAGAGATTTGTAAAAGGGGCAATCAATTTTAGAAGTTCCAAACTGCGGACCCACAGAGCAAATCCAATCACTGATACATACCCAAGCCAGAGTTTGGTTAGAAACTGTGATTTGATTGTCTTTAGGTAGAACATGCACGCTCCATTTCAAAGCATGCCTTCACCTTTCTTTATCATTTTTTATCTCATTTTTTTCCATTACTTTCCTGGCTATCCCTTCTCTGTTCTTTTCCTCCTTAAAGGAGAACTGAAAAATCAAGATCCAATGAAAATAAATAAAATCATCAAGGCCAGTGGGTAAGTGTAGGATCATAAATGTGACACGTAGTCAAAAGTCAGAAAGAAAGTGGTTGGATTAGAGCAAGAGGACATCCTCCAACTGTCACATATACTATTTCACTCTTTGCTATTAAGACCAGAAGGGCATGGTGCCTAGGGCACCACTGTGCGTTTTTTGTTGTTATTGTTTTCTCACTGCTTTGGGAGAGAGAGAGAAAGTGGGGAGGGGGACAAACATTGATTGGTTGCCTTGTATATAACCCAACCAGGGATTGAACCCACAACCTGGGTACATGCCCTGACTGGGAACTGAACCCACAAATTTTCAGTCTATCGAATGACATTCCAACCAACTGAGCCACACCAGCCAGGGTGCACCACTGTAGTTTAGAGACAGAGTCCACATGAGCACCTAGGATCTGGGAGAGAGCATTCCACACATCAGGAAAAAGAGCTCTCAGAGATCCTGAGCCATTGCCAAGTAAGACTACTGAGCTTTTCTCTCACTTCCCTTAAAAGTAAGGAGGAGTCCACTTTGGCAACTGGGCAAACGCCTGGTCTTTGTCCTGCCTGACGAGGAGATAGCCCAGGCCTATTCACCTGGCTGCCAGATATGAAGTTGTCTGTGAGACAGGAACAAACCCCAAGACAAGCCATGGTAATTATCCAGGCTGGCTGTTCTCTGCCTGGGCTCCTCTTGGAAGCTCATCCTAGTCCAGGGAACTATAAACCAGGTAACAACTCAACTCCAATTAATATTCTCCTTAATGAAGATATAAATGTTCACATTTTTATGCTTTATGATGTACTTTGAGCTCTTTTTCCTTTAAATAGCTTAACTGATATCTCTGCTTCCTCCTTCTTCAATTCCCACTTTCACATTGGTTTCTGGTCTCAAAATAACAGCTGCTGTCTGTCTTAACTCTTTAAATCCATGTCATCTAATGCCCCTGCTCTCTGCCTCTTATATTGTAGGGTATTTTGTGTGTTCCTTAGATGCTCCATTGCTAAACTGTGAGTAGCAGGAAAACCTGCTGAGGCTTTCAAATAGAAAGGGCAAAGGCTGTATAACTATCTACATATTAGGAAACAAGAAGAAATGCCATGATATTTGAAAAATGAAAATACGGTCACCATCTTTAAGAGGAAAGACAAGAAAGGTGACTGGCAACCTCCCTTGTGCCTCACTATTCTTATCTGAGAGCAAAATTCTAAAGGCATGGGGTGTCAGAAAGATCATACATGAGTATCTGGAATTTCTCTTTGTCAAACCTTGAAAGTTTAAGTTAAAACATATAGCTATATATCCATCCACCAATCCTTTCTATGTAAAATTTTAAACATAAAAAAAGTAAAGAGCATATTATGACCTTCATATACCATCTTCCAGCATCACAAGGACTCCTTATGTGACCATGCTTATTTCATGCATTCACACCCCCACTGCTCACACCACCTTCATTAACATGGAACAAATCTCAGACATCATATCATTGCATGACCTCTTCATAAGAGTTCTTACCAGGTCCAAAACCTTGTGATGACAGCTTCTAAGCATTGGCCTTGGAGCGTGGGCTCCAAAGTTAGACAAACCTGGGTCTATATATCCACAGGGCAATAGCTATGTGACTTTAGAAAGTTTCTTAGCTTCTTAAGTCTTGGTTTTTCATCTGTAAAATAAGACTAATAGTGTTTATTTTTTGGCCTTACTGTGAAGGAAAACAAAATAATACAGGGGGAACTGGCTGGTTCAGAGTAAGTGCTTAATAAATATTCACTTTTGTGGTTATTAATGTTATACAGGAATTTAAGAGTAAGAACCACTTTCTCTGGGACAGTCCCAGTTTCATCAGATGTCATCCTGTTCTTTAATACTCCGATGCCAACTGAACAAAGGAGAGCATCTCCCTTCCTTCAGAACTTTGGGTGATTGATCTCTGGGTACTTTCTTCTCAGCCTCTGGCTGCAGCTCAAACTCATTGTCGATTTCTCACTGCACCGAATATCAACCAAGGCAGAAATCAGATTTGATTGAGATCTGTGTTTCAGTTTGGTGTTTTCCCACTGAGAAATGGGAGTTCCAGGTTGCAGTTTATTTCCTGTAGCTAAAGCTCCTTGGCCTTTTACTCATTAGTTTCATTACAGTTGTTTGGATTTTGTGTTATCAAGCAGTTAGAAGGTTTTATTTGTTATTCACAGGGGGACTCTATTATGCTTCCCAAACTGCAACAGACATCTAGATGCTCACCAAGCCTGATTCCTCTTTCTTAGTACACTGGTGGTGTGTGGACTGCTCTCCCCGGCCCTCCTTGCATTTAAGTGGAATGATATGCTGTGCTCTCAACAATGGTATGTTTAAGGACAATGGGTTTTGTGAAGCAGGCAAGACCCCGAGATATTGTAATAGGTCTGCTGGAATGTATGGCCTGCAACCATCTTTCTGCCCTCAGATATTCTGGAACTGTTGTAGGCTATATCACTGATGTATTTCTGGATCTGAAAAGTGAGCACCCATTGATACCAGCAGTTTATACCTGTCTGGGGAGATCATGGTGATATCTAGGAGGTTCAATGAGCCTGAGGCAAAGGAGGGCCCAGGATGAAGTCTCACTCTTGGAGGATTTGCACTGTTTTGAAAGAAGAGTTTTTGCTTTAAACGAAAATGCTTCTTTTTCTCAGATCAAGTCCAATGGTTTGAGTCATCGCTAATAAATGATGAGCGCAGTCATTGTCTCTGGGTAAAGCTGGATTTTAAGAGTTTAATATCAGGAGACACTTGCAATGACTTTACAGCCTCCACCCTGGTGCCACTGCAGTTCTAGAAGGTGAGAGGGCCCTCACACTCTCCAAGGCAGTCAGTGAAAGCACAGAAAGCCCTGGCACCTAGAGCATGTCCCGCTGCTGTTACAAAGAAAGAAAGCTCTGTAGTAAATTCTGGAACTGGAAACCACCCGGAAGTCTTTGAAGCCCACAGGTAAGATGCTGACAAAATTGTTAGCTCCCTTGCCTATCAACCTGCATCATAAATTACCCTTCTGAGTACTAATTGTTTTTAATTTCCAAAAAGATCCATTGTTAAAATGTGCCCAAGGTCATTATAGGCAATGGGTTGATTCTAAAGAGAGACAAATTATGAACTGACAAGATCATAGGGTCAAAATCAGAGGTAAAATGGTCAAGCATTCAAAGTCACAGAACTGGTGAGCAGAGGTATTGACGTACTTCTCACTCATGGTGGTACCCTGGGATCAGAATGGAGTAATGATGGTCAAAAGAAGGGCCAGGGGCATATAGGAAGTTTTTACTTTTGACTGAGACAAAATCTGATGTTACATTACACTAACTATGTGTGCCAGACAGAATATATGATCTTTTCCCCTTGAGTGTAGATGCAATACAATGCTATGTTTACTCCTATAATTAGATCATGTTATATGGCAAATGTTTACCATTTTAACAGAGATGTTTTATGAGGTTTTTTATCTTTCCTACATCCCTATACATTCTGAGCTGAAGTCATATGCCAATTTGAGGATTTCATGATTGACTGAACTGCACAATAGTTGACGTAAGTATATCCTCACTCTACAAAACGCACAGAATGTATT
Source organism: Anoura caudifer (assembly GCA_004027475.1). Taxonomy (NCBI): domain Eukaryota; kingdom Metazoa; phylum Chordata; class Mammalia; order Chiroptera; family Phyllostomidae; genus Anoura; species Anoura caudifer. The sequence continues at coordinate 46,655 of PVKU01005581.1, read as the reverse complement.
CATTTGTTTACTTTGACCTGACCCTATTCTACTGTAAAGAGGCATGCCATCAAAATTTAAAAAGTAGAACAGGACTTTTATTTTAATGAATAAGTGAAAAATCTAAATGAGAGAAAAATAAATTAAGGAAAAGTGAAATGAACTCAGGATAGAGATTGAAACACAAAATGCATGTCACAAAACCTGGCTCTCTGGCTCTCAGATTTCCACCTACCAAAGCAAAATGAGAGAGACATGATCAGGTAAGTAATCCATAGTGATCCTGCGTTTGCTTGCTTGTTTGTTTCTTAGAACACCTAGTCCTGATACTGCCATCTGAGGAATTTCTTCTGTTGGTCTTCATTGAAAGAAGTCATGCAGAATTTAATGAGCACCTTAGAGAAAAGAATCTGGTTTCAGCATCTGCAAAATACCCTGTTTACCCCATTTACTAACACAACAGGTGTACTATTCAGGGTCATTTAGTCCCCCAAATAGACAACACTATAGCAGCATTAGGGAAGGAGAAACAGAAAAAAAAATCACTCATACACACATGGTCAGTGAGTGCCAAGTAATGGAACCTGAAAAGGTGTAAAGAAACAGGACACAGCTGGCAGAGTAGTTCCCACCCTGGAGAAACGGAAGACCGTGGAAAAAGCAGAGAAGTTCTTCAAATCATAGGCAGACATTAAGGGGAAAGGACACAGTTCCCAGAAACAGACCATCTAAAGAACCACACAGAAATACCCCCAGTAGAGGGGCCTTAGGGATGTCAAATGACCTGTGACCCCATCCTTCCTGTAAAGCTAAGAAAACTAAGGCCCAGAAAGCACAAGCATTCATCCCTGAAAGCCGATGCAGAGCTCGCATTTTGAGACATTGTTTTATAGTTTGGGTAATAGAGAATGAACGGACGGGGAGGCCTTCCTGACCCTAGTTAACAACTGACTTGGATCTAAAGTCAGAAATAGAAGGTGGATGAGAAATGAAATAGTCACTGGATAAAGCAATACTTATTTCCTCATTTATTCAGATTCCAACTAGTGCTTTTGTAACCTAAAAGGACCACTGGGATATTACAACACTCAATTTATAGAGAGCTTACTGCATACTAGGCAGTCCACTAAACATCCTCCTGACTGGATCCCACTGAGTCCTTGCAATGATCTTAGGAGGTTAAATCCACTCTTATCTACATTTCATAGCCCCAGAAGAAAAAATAAAACATCTCAGCAAGGTTAAATGATTTCTCCACAGTCACACAGCTAATGCGTAGTGGATGCAGGATTTGAACACAGGTCTGTTTAACTCAAAAATGTGTGCTTATTCTCCAGCCCAAGAAAATATTTCACCTTTGATTTCAGTTAGCAAGAACAAAGGAGATGTGCACATATCCGTATCAGAAGGGATTAATTCACCTTTGGGACCTCACCACAGAATGAAAAAGGCAGAGCCAGGCTGCATGATGCACATCACCCAACAGCAAGTACACTCAGGGTGATGGCTGTAATTCAAGTTCATGGCACTCACTCTACATAACAGAGATATTCATACCTGTATGTATAACACAATAAAGGCAGCATGCGCATGGAATCTGATCCCTTTCTGGTCAGTCCACAGCAGGAGGACCCCTGTGAAGCTGCCCAGGGCTCTGTACCAGAGCTCCATGCCCTGAGTAAAAGCTGCCTGAGTGGTACATGAATTTGCCTTGAGCCAGTCAGTGCCCTGCTGCTGCTTCTCCCCTGGATGCTTCGGCTCTGCCCTGAGGGCAGTTCTCACTGGACTCTGTACAGTTCTTATTTCACCAGTCAGAGCTTAAACCTTCACAGGAAAATATTGATTTGTGCTATCAAAGCAGGAAGATTCCAGAGCTGGGAAGCTGGACCTTTTAATCAATATATTTTTATTCATTAAAGCAGATGTCCAATTCAAATTTTCATTTTAAGCCAGAGACAGCAATGTTCTGATGGTGCAGAATTCATTGGCAACAAAAAAGTCTGCCCATTATTTGAATATCTCCATGTGTCCCTCTCCCTCTCTTTCTTCTTCTGTCTTTCCTAGCCTTGATGTTTAAACTCAAGTCCAGGAGACACTTACGTTCCTCCACTATTTCCTCAGACAGATCCAAAGGGCAACCTCCATCCCAGAGCCAAAGCTATCCCCAAACAGAGTTCAGCTCTGGGGATGGGGGCCTCAAGCCAGCAGCTAATTTCTGTCTTAAGGGGCTGCTTTAGTCACCATACTCAGACTGGAGCCTCTTAAGATTTAAAGATTTGAGCAAGTAAAGAGAAGTGCAGAAAATCAACAAACTTGTCAAAGGATAATTCTTAAGAGTTACAGCCCAAATGCTCTCCTGGGAGTGATCTTAATCTAACAATCCTCTCAAACCTCCTGCCTATTTAGGCAGCACTGCCTGGTGTGAAGAACTCAGGATTTACAGCTATTCAGACCTTTTTTTTTTTTTTTGGCAGGGGCATTGTTATTTGTTTTTTGTTGTTTTTCATGCCTTTTTTGGGGGGATCTCCAGCTCAGCCACTCACTAGTAGTGTGACTTTGGGTGAATAATTCCTCATTGGGGCTCATTTTCCTCATTAGTGCAATGTAGACAGTAATTACTGATGAAGTTGGCGGAGAAATTAAGTTAGATGTTATAAATAAAATGCTTCTCAAACTCACATAAGCAAAATCTTATAATCACTGGCACATAGTAAGTTCTCAATAAATGTTAATTTTTCCACCTTTCTCTCAATTCCATCTGTCCCTCTCAGCACCCCCATGCAGTCTTTTTTCTTTCTATTTCTCCATTCTCTGCCTCTTTTCCATTGGTTTACCTTATGTTCTCCTTCTCACCATCCCCTTCAACTGGACTTAAAACCATAAACATCCAGAAGGATCTAAAAGACTGCCCTGCCCTGGCTGGTGTAGCTCAGTGGATTGAGCATCGGCCTATGAACTAAAGGGTCGCTGGTTCAATTCCTAGTCAGGACACATGCTGAGGTTACAGGCCAGGTTCCCCACTGGGGAGTGTGCAAGAGGAAACCACACATCGATGTTTCTCTCCCTCTCTTTCTCCTTCCCTTCCCCTCTGTCTGATAATAAATAAATAAAATCTTTGAAAACAATAAAAATAAAAAATAAGAGAGTGCCCTCACTTTAAGATAGGTCATATGCCCCAGATCACAGCTACTCAGCAGCGGAACCACAGGGAGCACTCAGCACTCCAGGGTCCCAGAGTCTCACATCTTAGCCTTTCTCTTTCAGAGTTAAATTGCTTGAAAGTGGCAGCTTCCAAGCAGTATCAAGAACAAGACCAAAAAGCAGCACAAAAGGAATTACAAGAATGCATTTGAAAAAGAATGTGTTTCTGTGATATTAGAAACAAAAAAAGAAATTAATACATTTCTCACAGCTCTGATATGATGGTATATTTATTTCAATTCAGCTGTTTCAAATCTGACCCATACGATGTCTGTGTGGAAAAAGTCCAACCATTGTTAATATAATGAGACCGGTTTGTACAACATTGATATAGTCTGGCAGCCAAAGAGAGTAGACTGGAATACACATGTGTGAACAATGATGACTTAGTAAGCATGTGTACTGTGTGGTCATCGCATTCAAAAGACTGAGCAAGTAGATCAATGCATCTGCATCAAATTTTGTGGTAGGCTTAAACATTCCTATGTGGAAACTGTTCAGATGATTCAGAAGACCACAGCTGTGGGCAACTGGTGATTGGCAGCTTCATCACAACAAAACACCCACTCATGCATCACATCTGATACAAAGTTTTTTGGCGAAACATCAAATCACCCAGGATTCTCAGCCCACCCTACAGCTTAGATTTGGCACCCTTCAACTTCCGGCTTTTACCAAAATTAAAATCACCTTTGAAAGGAAAGAGATTTCAGACCATTGATAAAATTCAGGAAAATAGGATGAGGCAGCTGATAGCAATTGGGAGATATTTGAGGTCCCAAGGTGCCTACTTTGGAGTCAACTGAGGCACCATTGTCCTATGTATAGTACTTCTTGTATCTTGTATCTTCTTCAATAAATGTCTCTATTTTTTCATAATACATGGCTGGATACCTTCTGGATGGACCTCGTACATTTTTTTATAAAGCTGAACTATGGGGTGTCTTCTTTCTCCCATCTAACATCACTGGTGTGCCAAAGCCAGCTATTATTCATTTGCAGGAGCCTATTCTTAGCATCTCTTTCCAACTCTGCATTCAGTTATATCAAATTGGTAACCTGAAATTGAAATGGTGAGAGTATTTATGCCACAGAAATTGGCAACCAGTACAAATAAGGTTTGTTTTCCCAGAGAACCAATTGTTAAACATTTCCCAGCATACCACAGGATAAGTTCCCATGTCTTTAGCACTGATTCTTAGCCCCCTTTTGCTTTAAGAAATTTTTAAGTTTATTTTTACAATAATGATTTCCTACAGGAATTCTACAAGCCTCACCCTGTGTGCACATGGTAATGAGTTTAAGTCTTTAGAAATTTGTGTTTCTTTTTTTTTTTACTATCAAAACACCACTGGTTTATTACTTTATTGTTGTTCAATTACACTTGTCTGCATTTTCTCCCCACCCCAGCCAAACCCACCTCCCTCCCTTGCTTCCACCCTCCCCCTTGGTTTTGTCCAGGTGTTCTTTATAGTAGTTCCTGAAAACCCTTCTCCCTACTGTCCCCTCCCCCCTCCCCTCTGGCTGTTGTTAGATTATTCTTAATTTTGAATACTCTGGTTATATTTTGTTTGCTTTTTCCTTTTCTCGATTATGTTCCTGTTAAAGGTGAGATCATATGGTATTTGTCTTTCACCACCTGGCTTATTTCACTTAGCATAATGCTTTCCAGTTCCATCCATGCTGTCACAAAGGGTAGGGGCTCCTTCTTTTTCTCTGCTGCATAGAATTCCATTGTCTAAATGTACCGTAGTTTTTTGATCCACTCATTTGCTGATGGGCACTTAGGTTGTTTCCAGCACTTAGCTATTGTAAATTGTGCTGCTATGAACACTGAGGTGCATAGGTTCTTTTTTTAATTATATTTTATTGATTATGCTACTACAGTTGTCCCATTTCTCCCCCATCATTCCCCTCCACCCTGAACACCCACTCCCACCCACATTCCCCCTTTAGTTCATATCCATGTGTCATAAGTTCTTTAGCTTCTACTTTTCCCACACTATTCTTGCCCTGCCCCTATTTTCTACCCACCATCTGTGCTACTTATTCTCTATACCTTTTCTCCCTCTCTCCTCCTCCCACTCCCCTGTTGCAAACCCTCCATGTGATCTCCATTTCTGTGTTCCTACTCCTGTTCTAGCTGTTTGCTTAGTTTGCTTTTGTTTTAGGTGTGGTTGTTAATATCTGTGAGTTTGCTGTCTTTTTACTCTCCTAATTTTTATCTTCTTTTTCTTAGATAAGTCCCTTTAACATTTCATGTAATAAGGGCTTGGTGATGATGAACTCCTTTAACCTGACCTTATCTGAGAAGCACTTTATCTTCCCTTCCATTCTAAATGACAGCTTTGCTGGATAGAGCAGTCTTGGATGTAGATCCTTGACTTTCATGACTTGGAATACTTCTTTCCAGCCCCTTCTTGCCTGGAAGGTCTCTTTTGAGAAATCAGCTGACAGTCTGATGGGAACTCCTTTGTAGGTGACTCTGTCTTTATCCCTTGCTGCTTCTAGAATTCTCTCCTTCATTTTAATCTTGGCTAATGGAATTATGATGTGCCTTGGTGTGTTCCTCCTTGGGTCCACGTTCTTTGGGACTCTCTGAGCTTCCTGGACTTCCTGGTAGTCTATTTCCTTTGCCAGATTGGGGAAATTCTCCTTTATTATTTGTTCAAATAAGTTTTCCACTTGTTGCTCTTCTTCTTCCCCTTCTGGTACCCCTATAATTTGGATGTTGGGACATTTAAAGATATCCTGGAGGTTCCTAAGCCTCTCCTCATTTTTTTGAGTTCTTGTTTCTTCCTTGTTTTCTGCTTGGTTGTTTCTTTCTTCCTTCTGGTCCACTCCATTGATTTGAGTCCCAGTTTTCCTCCCATCACTATTGGTTCCCTGTGTGTTTTTCTTCCCTTATTGTACCCTTCATTTTTTCATCTAATTTGTGAGCAAAATCAACCAATTCTGTGAGCTTCCTAATCACCAGTGCTTTGAACTGTGCTTCTGATAGGTTGGGTACCAGTGCTTCGAGCTCTGCATCTGATAGGTTGACCACCCCCTGGTTGCTCAGATGAATTAGCTCCGGGGTCCTGGTCTGTTCTCCCATTTGAGCCATCCTTGGTTTTTTGTTTGTTTGTTTGTTTTGTTTTAGGGGTTTTTTTTGGTTTTTTTATTTTTTGTTTTTTTTTGTTTTTGTCTGGTCACAGCTGTTATGTAGTGAGGGGTGGAGCCTTAGGTGTTCACCAGGGCAGGGCAACCCAGTCACTGGGTTGTGATGCTGGATGTGGGGGCGGGGTCCGAGAGGGAACACTGATGCTTGCTCCACGCTGTCTCATGGATTCCAGTCCCTTCAGCCACTTTCCCCTAGCAAATTGAGCCCTTCTGGTGCTGATTTCCATATGGGTGTGCCTGCACACACTCCAGGACCCCATGGGTCTCCCCAACGAAACTCCTGTGAGGCTGGGACTCCGTCCCGGCACCTCAGCCCCTACAAGTATTTTCAATGGGTGCTTTTAGGCTTCACTTCCCAGCGCTGGGGCCCCACCTCGTGCAGTCTGTCTTGCTGCCTGTTTTTGCCTGGTTTATCTGTGTGCAAATGTGTGTCTGCAGTAAGCTGCCTTGTGCGCCCTGCTTGGCCTCCTTGCATTCGGGAACCGGCAATCACCACCTTTGCACCTGGGGTGACTGTGTGCCTGGGACCACCAGCCACAGATTTCTCCCACCGGAACCCAACTCCATGGGCCATGGACTCTGCCCCTCTTACCAGTCTGAGTGAATGGTTGTCAGACTCCCGGACAATTCAATTTTCTCTCTGTCCTGGTTGGGTTTTGTTTTTGTTTTTGTTTTTTTTGTTCTATATTTTTGTTGTCCTCAATCTTGGTTGTGAGAGGAGGCATACCATGACCACCTACGCCTCCATCTTGGCCAGAACTCCGAGGTCTTTGTGTTTCTTTAAAACACAGATGTTTCACCCCAGCTGGTGTGGCTCAGTAGATTGACCACCGGCCTGTGAACCAAAGGGTTGTTTGTTCGATTCCCAGTCTAGGGCACATGGCTGGGTTGCTGGCCAGGTCCCCAGTGGGAGGGCACAAGAGAGGCAACTACACATTGACGTTTCTCTCCTTTCCTTCCTATCTCTGAAAATAAAATAAAATAAAATAAAATAAAATAAAATAAAATAAAATAAAATAAAATACAGATGTTTCTTTAGTTCATCTACCTGTCATCTGCTGGTCATGACAGTGACTTTATTAGCACTCATCATGCAAATGTACTCTGCCTTAGCTCTATGAAAATGAAGATGCCTGCTGGGCCATTGGTGCACCTGCATTAGTTTTATCCTATTGATTTAAAGAGAGAGTGTAATATTGTGAGGATTTTGGTCCCTGAGAATCTCTGTGAGCTGCTATTGGCATCATTGAGCATTTTATTGTTCATAACCACATTCAAATAGAGCTCATTTTCTCTAAATATTACATATTATATATTTTGCTAGTAGCCAAGAGGTCATACAGTGGGCTCTGAAGCCAGACTGCCTGGGACTGAATTCCAGCTCCCCTACTAACTGACAAGTTCCTTAACCCCTCTGTGCCTCTGTTGTAAAATGGGGGTGTAACAGTGCCCAGCTCCCTGAGTTGTTATGAGGATTAAATGAGGAGTAATATACATCAAATGCTTCCAACAGTGGCTGGTGCAGTGAATGCTCAATAAATGTTAACTATTGGGAAAGAGTGGAGATAGTTTATTACAAAGTAAGCCATTCAAGCCCCAGATTTTAGCTGGGTAGTTAGGATGAGACTGGGGAAAAATCTTCAAAGGAAAGGTTTAGAATATTATTGCTAGAAGCCTACATTGGTTATGAAGGGGCTCCCAGGAGCTCTGTGTTAGGAGGTCCTCCTGTTCTCACTCCTCTCTCCCATTGAACAAGTTGGGGATTTTCTCAACTGCAGCAGCTGGAGACAACAACTGATTCTCCCCTTCTTATCTGGGGCAAGAGTTCACAGCCTGGGTCTCCACAGCAGACATGAAGGGTGATGTGCTTATATAGAGACCACCATGGACTATGCAACAATAGATGACCTGTGAGCCGCATCTCCCCATCCTCATGATCCTCACAGAATGCAAGGGAGGGAGATTCACAGCAGTAAAAGGGTTTACCACGGGTAGTCACTTGGCTACTTCTCAGTATTCTAATTCCTTTCCTTCTAAGCACATGGTAGGATCTCACTTCCACCTCTTTCTTCTAGATCAGGGGCGTCAAATTCATTTTCACTGGGGGTTACATCAGCCTCTCAGTGGCCTTCAAAGGGCCAAAATAATTTTAGGACAATACAAATGTAACTACTCCTTAACTGTTAAGGAGTTGAAATTATATTGGGACCCTTGAAGGCAACAATGAGGCTAATGTGGCCCCCCAGTGAAAATGAGTTTGACACCCCTGTTCTAGATAGAAAATCTATATGTCTTGTTTTGAGTAATTAAATATGAACAAAACTGAAATGTGACTCCTCCAAACTTCAAGAGCCAATGATTGATTTGCTCACTTCCTTTTACCTGTCATAGTGACAAGAAACATTCCATATGATAAGATGCCATCAGTTTTCACCCTTGGGTGTGAATAATCTGGAGCAGATCCCCAAGATTACCCATAGTAGACACACAATAAGAACAAGATAAAACTTCATTGCTTTAAGCAACTGAGACTTTGGAATTGTTTGTTACTGCACGAAGCCTATCATATCTTGACTAATACAACCTTCATTCCACACGAATTTATACGTTAAAATATTAAGTTTTTTGCAAACTTCTTTCCCTAATTATTGCTAACAAATTACTTGAAATAGAAGATCTCAAAAAATGAAGTTTAAAATCATTAATTTACAGAAATAAAATTCATTATAGTATTGATAAGGTTTATGTTTAAGTTTTTCTATATTTTCCATTTATTTATTAGCAAGTCAATTTATCTTTGGGGGTTTTTTTTTTGGGGGGGGGGTTGCCCTGTATTGGAAAAGGTGATTCAATTAACCTTAACATTTCCATGTTGTAAAGATTTATGCCTAAAAGAAATCAAACAAAAACCCTACAAAGGCTAAAATAAGTAAACCCCATGGAGGAAATGCAGTGGCAGAGAAGAGCAGCTGCATCAGCAATTGCTCCCCTGAAACTTCCCTTCCCCTTGCGTTGTCCTCATTTTTACCCTATACTACCACTCCAGTCTACAAGGGTTCAATGCCCCCAATTGGATTCTTCTTGGCCCAAACTATTTTTTCATAGAAGAACTGATATAAATTGACATTTTCAAAATTAATGTTTCTTAAAGTTAGAAAGATAGAAAAGGCAAGTAAAATAAACAGTGTAGATATAAAACACAAATAATATAATTAATGCTGTTTTTTAAAAAAACCCTGCTCAGATGGCCACCATCATGGTTAATTAGCCTTTGAGAGAACCGTCCTGTCTCTCATGACCACAATCTAACTAAACATCTTGCTACAACCAAGGACCAATGCCCGAACCACTTTCCTTGAATCAAATGTCTTTAGCCTTCTAGCATTCTCCCCTTAGATTTGATTTTTCTGGTTCAGGGACACCATGTTTAGAATCCATTCTAAGGATAGCATGGAGAGGCATCCCTAATCCCCACTGACAGATCTTGCCTTTCCAAGCTCAGGTTAATAGCTCTGTCCATTTCTATAACTTACTTTGTCACCAGCACAGTCCAGCAAAACACACACATAACACGTACACTCATATATTAAGAAAAATAATCTGGTCTAACTAATACAATTTACCAATATTGAATCACTATATATACATATACAGATTTATAGTAACTATATTGATAACTAGCATATTAGTTAAGAATATAAGCTTTGAGCAAATATAGATGCATTTAAGTCTCAACTCCAACACTTCATGGCTAGAGACCCTAAGACAGTTATTTCATCTTTCTAAACATCTGCTTCCTCAAGTATAGACTAAAGGTAATAGTAGTACCTACCTCATAAGACTGATGTGAGCTAATGAATGTAAAGTAAGGGAATGCATATGAAGTAGTGAATGCAGTGTCCAGGACAAAGGAAATGCCCAGTATCTTTTGGCCAGTAGTGGTAGTAACAGCAGTGATGGTGGTAAAAGTAGCAATACTGCTATCTTAAATAAAAAGAAGAGGATTGTTGTCTCATATCCCATTATCCCCATATTGTAGTTTCTGCAAGTCTTAGGAAAGACTTGAAGGAGTGATTTTTGAGTTTTTTGGAAATTCCTAGCACCGTAGTATTTATCACTGATTCTGCAATATTATCCACAGCACAGGCAAGACATTGTCCATGCCCCAGTGCTCCAGGTTTATTCAGATTTGCTGATCTGACTGTGATGCTACTCTGGCATCTTCAAAGTGTAAAAGGCTTCCCTTATTTCCTGCCAAACCACATTATCCACTTGCTTGAAACTCATCCATATTTGGTCCTGCATTAGGAAACACATAAGTGCCCCCAAGAGAATTCAAACACTTAGCAAGGCATTGAGCAATTAAACTCTGGTGGACTACTTTAGAAACTGAAAAAGGGAAGCAAAAGAATCAAAGGGAAACAGAAAAAAAGGAGCAAATTTAAGTGACTCAGTTAGGTTTAGGGGAAAGAGGAATGTGTCTATTCATTACATGCTTCCGTTTGGAAGAAAGCCAATGTTTTCTTTGAAAAGTGAGCAGAAAGCTTTCATGATTTAGTACACAGGTAAACTCATAAATTGAGCCAAAAAGACACCAGTGTAAACTGGTACAACCACGTCTTATGCATTTCAACTATCATAAATCCAGCCTGGCCTGATTGCAAGACATAGACAGAGTAACAACTCTGGGCTCTTTGTATCTGAAAAGCTCTAATTAAAAGATCATGTCTTCTATTTGGCCCTCTTTCATCATTACCTAACATGAAAGCCTTTGAACAAGGGGCTGAACATCCTCTTAGATGATTGGCTCATCCCCCCAAAGATTCGTACATCTGGCCTAAAAGCTGGGGCCCTGAAAAATAGTCCATGGCATTCTCTACAGCAGCAGGTTTGATCTCTAGACCAGAAACATAGACCCTGCCTCCTAGAGGCTCACAGTCTCAAAGGTCAAAAATTCTTCACCTCATGCTCTAGGGAGTCCCAAGTTCACTTCAAGCCCAGTCCATTCCATGCTGCACTGATTCACATCTCATTCTTGGCAAGCAGAAAAAAAGCTTGCAATTTTATTAGACACTAGGATGAAAGGGAATAAATCTAATCATATGCCTGAGGTAAAGGTAAACCAACCAATCAATCAAAAACTTCCAAAGAGGTGGATCCAGCAGTAAAACACAGAGCTACAAGTTCAGGTCAAAACAGCAAAGACATTTGCTGAGAGGAAATAAGTACCAATGATGGTGGTCCTTTCTGTCATCAAAGCGTCTTGTACTTAGAAAAATGAAGAGCTTACCTAAAGCCCAGCTGGAAGCCAAAGGGGTACAGAAAAAAATGGTTTACTAAACCATAAAACTCCCACTGCCATTTTCCAGAAAGATCCCTGTATACCTTCACCCCATCCGTGGGCTAAACAAGAGAAAAATGATCAACATAATTCAATCCTTTTAATTTAGAAAACTGTTTGTATTAAAAGACATGCAAAAGTCTTCTGAAAATCTGCCCCAGCAATTCACACTGATAGTGATCTGTAACTGTCTAAAAAGTGTTTATCTCTCATGAGCCTGAGACTTTGGGCACCATTTGAAGATGATTTTTATTATGTCGTATAACATTTTTCATTTTGTGTTTTGACATCCTTCTGATATACCAAGATGATCTCCAAAATTGTGATGAAAATCAAGACCATCCTGGAAAATCCACAAAGGAGTTTAGAACTGTCTTCTGAATCGGTTCAGTCTTTGCTGGTCAGCCATCATCTATCATGAGCCTAGCTAACTAGAAAACTTATGAGAAGTGACCCAGACAAGCATATCTAAAACAATATCTCAGTCTTTGTGTTTCTTCAAGATCCCTAGCAATAATAGTTAATACTAACTGAATATTTACCATGTGCCAGGAGTAAATTGAGGCCAAGTGAAGTTAAGCAATTTCCAATCAGTCACACAGTAAGTTTGAACAAAGGTTTAAACCTGGCTGGAAAGTGGGCCAGGCAGGCAGACCCCACTGCAGGGCTTTCACACTTAACCACGTGCTCCTTTCTGAACCTTCATAAACAGAATGACCAGCATCAAATGCTACCTTATGCTTCTATCAACCATTTTCTTTTACTCTGAGAGGGTCCACAACAATCTAGTGAAGGATCAAAAGCTTGTTTGTCAAGCCTAAATTTACACATTTTTCCTTTTAAGGATTTATGAACATATGGCAATAAAACATGAGAATGTGGCTTAGTTTTTCCTCTTCCATATAGCATTGGTTCTCAATTCTTGCAAAATCACTCAGATCTGTTTTCTTAAAAATAAAATAAAATAAAATAAAATAAAATAAAATAAAATAAAATAAAATAAAATAAAATAAAATAAAATAGAATAAAATAGAATAAAATAAAACCTTATGTCCAGAGCACAGAGATTTTTATTAAAAAATCAGTACATTTTTAAGCATTTTCCAGAGGAACCTAGTGTGCAGCCAGGATTGCAGATGGCTTCACATTATAGAATAAGAAGCCCTATGTTCCTTTGAACAGAGAGGAAACTGTCAACTTCCTTTTCTTCTCCATATAATCTCTTTCACCTCTTTCTCTTCCAATCAATTCAACACCCTGCTGACAGATGAATCTGCTCAGATTAGATCATTCCTCTACTTTAAAACCATCTGTAATTCCCACTGCATAGAGAATTATATTCCAAATACTTAGCCAGGTGAAGAGCTCTCTATACTGTAGCTCAAGCCCTCCATTTAACTTCATAACCATCTCCCCTTGATGATCCTCTTGCTCCTGCTAAATTGGTCAGCTTCCCAAAACTCCTTTTTCTTCTCATTCTCTCATGCAAAAAAAGCAATTCAGTTCTTGCTAGCCCCTCCCTTTCAACTCACCAACAGATCCACCTTTGTACGTCAAGGGCTTTGACTACACATTTCTCCATTTTTTTTTTTTAACCAGGATCCCCTCTTCCCTAGGGCCGTTGAATTGCCCAAAATGTTACTACTGTAGTCACTTTTTCCTTTGGCTCAGGAACTCCTCCAGATCTTGCCTTCCTTAGGTACCCTTTGAACCCTCACTGTCTTTTCCTTTGTTCTTGAATCCTTTCACTTTTTACCCCAGCTCCCTCTTCTAATATAGTGCCTATTTGGATTCAGAGGATGGACCTCAGACTGCTTACTGAAACTTTCAGCCACTCTCCCTTAGCTGCAAGCACAGCCTGGCCCCTCACCCACAAGGAATACGGGCAGGAGTCTTTGTCTGTTGTGTTTATTTAGGTGTCCTGAGGATCTAAAACAGTGCCTAGTACTTGATGGGCACACAGTAAATATTTGTTGAATGAACAAATAAATCAATCAATGGGCATACCTATCATAAACTAACCTAATGATGATAAATCATTTCCACTTTGTAAAGCAAATCCACTTGTGTTGGGGGGAAGATCCCTTATTACCATTTAAAACTATCTATCATGTGATGGATTATTTAGCACAGTCATAATAACCAGAACCCTGATTAATTCTACACAGAATTTGTATTACCCTTTGTACTCTTCAATGCATTGTCCCATTTATTATCTCAGCCCATCCTCATAATAATCTCATTTCCTTATTACAGATGAGAAATGAGGCAGAAAGTTAGCAGGACTTGATCAAAGTCACAGAGATAGTTGACAGCAGAATCAGCATTGAAATTGGGGCCCAGTCTGCCAGGCCCAGTGTTGTAAAACCTTTCATCAAACACCACAGTACACACATCACCATCATGCCCCGCACAAACCTGCTGTATTATTCATGGTTCTCCAGAGAAACAGAACCAATAGATGTACAAGGTCTGTCCAGAAAAAGTGCAGCCATTATTAATATAATAAGAATGGTTTCTGTGACATCAATGTAACCTGACAGCCAAGGAGAGCGGACTGGAATGCACATGTGTGAACAATGGTATCACTATACTAGTCAATAAGGGGGGTACATGCCACTGAGTGAGCACATGCACTGTGTGGCCATCACATTCAAAATGACTGAGTGAGTAGAGCAACGAATCTGCATCAAATTTTGCATTAAAGCTTGAACATTACTCTGTGGAAACTATTTAAATCATTCAGAAGGCTGCAGCTATGGGCAACTGGTGATTGGCAGCTTCATCACAACAAAACAGCCACTCATGCATCACGTCTGATGCAGAGTTTTTTGACAAAACATCAAATCACCCAAGAGACTCAGCCCCCCTACAGCTCAGATTTGGTGCCCTGTGACTTCTGGCTTTACCCAAAACTAAAATCACCTTTGAAAGGGAAGAGGTTTCAGACTGTTGATGAGATTCAGGAAAATACAACAGGCAGCTTGTGGCAATTGGAAGAACTGTGTGAGGTCCCAAGGTGCCTACTTTGAAAGCAACTGAGGCATCATTATCTTATGTTTTTGGTACCTTGTATCTTCTTCAATAAATGTCTCTATTTTTCATATTATATGACTGGATACCTCCTGGACAGACTTTGTATATGTAAATTTATAAAAAGAGATTTATTATGTGAGATTGGCTCACATAATAAACAATGGTGAAAACAATGGTGTTTTCACCATTGGGAAAACAATGGTGTAAGTCCTGGTTCAAGTCCACAACCTCAGAACCAGGAGCACCAGTGTCTGAGACGAGGAGAAGAGAGATGTCCAGCTCAAGCAGAGAGAGCGAATGTGCTCTCTGCCCTTCTGTTTCATTCGGTGGAATGGATGATACCCATCAGCTTTGGTAAGGGTGGGTCTTCTTTGTTCAGTCTACCAATTGAAATGCTAATATTTTCCGGAAAGACCCTCACTGACACACCCAGAAATAATACATCACCAGCTCTCCGGGTTCCCTGTGACCCAGTCATATTGAATCATAAAATTAACCATCACACATGCTTATTGTACCTGATAAGATTTTTACACAGGTTGCTGACGAGTTTCATTCAGTGAACAGTATAAAGCTTAGGTAACAGATGTTTTGTCTCAACATTTGGGGTGTTCACAAACAAATTCCTATCAAATAAGCATAGGGGAGAAAAGGTATCATCAAAAAGCCGAATGGCCCCTTACGGAGAGGGGGTGTGGTAGAAGAAAGAAAATGCCCTGTCATGTACGAAAGCGAATCCAGTGGTGAATTAAGAAAGGCCAGGGAGAGCTGAATTACTTCGTGGGGAATCTGACCAGGTTTTACCTGAGTGGTTCTAGCTCAAGGAGTTTCATGAGATTTTGTCAAACTGTCACCAAGGGCTGCAGTCACCTCTAGGCACAAATGGAGCTAAAGAACCACTTCACACTCCCTCACGCAGTTCTTCCCAGACCTCAGTTCCTAAACACCTAGTCGGTTCATAACTTTCCCCAGAGATCTTAGAGAGAAAGAGGATCGGGGAGCAGGGTCTACAGTGGGACAGGAGAGGTGGCTAGGTGAGAATTGAATCAGGCACTCATGAGACTTCCCCCAGTTGAGACCCTGAGAGAGAGTGCCTAAGACAGAAGGTGCAGTCATTTTTTTTTTCTTTTATAACCTCTTCCTGTAAAGGACATGTCTTAGTCTGCTTGGCTGCCATAACAAAATACCCTCACTTCTGCCACATGCTATTGTCCACATAGACCAGCCCTGGTACAGCCTGTAAGGGGGTCTCCACAGGATGTGAATCTCAGGAGCCAGGGGTCCCTATGGCCACCTTGGAAGCCGGCTACCACAAAAGTTATTCAGTCCTCACAACACATATAGTCAGGTTCTCCTGGAGATCATGTTCATTTCCAAAATCCCACCTAGACTAGATTAAACAGGTGTGGGTTATGAGGAATGCAGTTAAGTGGGCTCTGTCTATACAATAGATTTATCCAATTTTAAAAATCTTTTTAGCAAATATCTGTGAGGCCTGCACCATTTTAATTAACTAATGTAGGAAGCAGATAATATGACAGTACATCAAGAGTTAAAGGCTTTGAAGTCAAACATTTGCATTTGAATCCTGGCTCTGCTGATAACTAACTGTGGATCTTGGGCAAGTCACATCCCCTCTGTAAGCTGGAAAAACACTACTTAAGGTACCCATGAGAATTGTATAACAATTCATTCATCCCATTGACAAGGATTCACAAGTACCTACCTAGCTCATCATCAGTGCTACATTAAATGCTTATCAAACAGTGTCTAATTTTATTGTCAATGATCTTCTTTAAATATTATAGGAAGATATTAGGAATAATAACTGAAAAGCTTTTGCACACTTTGTAGATGTTTTTTTCCTTATTGCATCACTTTGTTTTAGTCAAATCACTTAATTGTACTAGGAATTAGTTTTTCTTATCTATAAACTAAAAATAATTAACCATAAGTGAAATTAAATATGTGGTTCACTGAGAAGCAAGCAAGGTGCTGGGAGAGTCTAAAGGAAGGAAAGGAATTTAAAAACAATGAATATTGCAAGAGACTTTATGATGATACTACCAATTGTTCCTTCTACCACCCAAGGTTGTTGTAAATGAGCATGAATGTGCAAGCACAAATAATCCCCTGCCTCTGCCAAAATATCTGATACTGTGACAGGAAAATAGTAACAGAATAACAGCTTTTTGACTTACGAAAAAAAGCCTTTTTCAATGTTGTTCTCTTCCCACTGAAAATCCACAGGGTCCTTAAGGCTCCTTCAGCCTCTGCCTTGTAGTTCTGCAGCTGTGGCTAAGATACATCACTGAGAAACGCTGGGCAGGCCTGCACTTCTGAGGCCCACCTCCTCCAGCGCCAGCATGTCCATGCTGGATTCCTGCAGTGGAAGAAATCCAATAGGAAGAAGCAGGTAGAGCAAGAGAAACACAAGGGATGAGGACAATGTATTTTAACATCCGATACTGAACAATCAAAGACGGAACAAGCCCTTATCATGTATCATTAGAATACAAGTTCTGACACAAAGAAGAACCAGTCTGGTGTGCTCCATGTGTGTGGACCAACAGGAGACAAGAACAGACACAGGATGCTCAAGATGTTAGGTAACTTATGATTTGGGGCTGGGAGGTGGGAAAAAAGACAAGGATGAAAAAGGAAAGGCTGGTAACCTGGAAGGACGTCCAGGACTGAGGACAAAGGAAACCAGTGAGAAACTCCCAGCCAAAAGCATGTCCAAGAGACATTTAAAATCAGTGATGTGTGATATTCAATTCCAATTCATTCCCTAATCTCCCTGAGGCAGTGTTTCTTTTTCATTATCCTCTAACCCTCAAAAAACAAAATGTCTACTATTCACAACACAAACAGCACTGTGTTGGTTTTATTCTTAAAAATTACAAAAAGGAGTGGGGATGGGGGATAGTGTCCAGCCTAAAGAAAAGCAGAGAGGGTAGTGACCAGAAGATGCAGGAGCTTTGATTAAAGTAGGTGACCACAAAGAAGCAGGTTACACCGGGACTGACTCGGGAGATCTCGGGCCTGCCTCGGGCACCCTCAGGGCCAACAGGACGAGCACCGGCAGGCTTCCACGATACCTCGGTTTGTGTGAGCCAGTTAAACCACCCATCACATGAAAATGTGTTTCCATGAGGCCAGAGGGTTTCAGACATCTGTTTGCATATTTGTGTGTGTATATAAATATATTCATGTATGTATAATATATAGTTAATTAAGAAGATATGAGTATATGTATATGCTTGAACAAACTTTTCATAACTGCATGTAGTTAAATGACATCATGTACATAAAATGCTTAGCACAGTGTCTGGTACACAGTGTTTATCAATAAGTATTACTTAAGCAGAAGGATGAAAAGGGTATCTTAAAAACTGGTCCTAGAATTCCGTTCAAAGTCGGGAAGAGCTTTTATTTAGAATAAGGCATTGAGGTAAAAGTTGAAACCAGAGGGTACAGGCTATGGTTCTAGATGGGGTAGATTTCCTCCCAGGGACGTTTGTAAAGTCTGGAGACATTTTTGGTTGTTGAGCCAGGGCCAGGGGTGGGAGTTGGAGGCACAGTGTTACTGGCATCTGGTGAGTAGAGATCAGGAACACTACTAAACATCCTGCAATGTGCGGAACAGCCGTTATTATCCAGCAAAGAATTATCCAGCCTAGAATGTCAATAGTACCCATGTTAGCAGAAGATACAAAGCAACCAGCATTGACTAATAAATTGTTCTGGATTAGAAGTGAAAAGGAACTAGTAAACAGAAGAAAATGAGGAAGTAAGATAGAATAAAGGAGGATGACTGAATAACAAGCCAAAAATGCTAGAGAACTTTAAAGAACTAAATGTCAAACACACAACTTAAAGATGCTGCCAGTGTTGTCATCCCAACCCTTTCCTCATCTCACCAAACCTTCAGCAAAGGCTGCCACATGCAAAGGCCCTGAGTGAGAGGACTGTATAGATGACTATGTGTGTGTGTAAAGTAAGGAAATCACCTGGGTCTCACATCTAGGTCAAAGAAAAAAAACAGCATCAGACCCAAAGGGGAGACTAATAACAATTCTTCAGGGATGGAAAGCCAGCACCAAAGACTCCCACAATAATATGAAGAACCTAAGAACAGGAAAGAGGATAATTATGAACTAATTCTTATCTGATATTAAAAGAGAAGGATTTCTTAACTCATATAGATTATAGCTCTTATAATTATACTTTTAAATATCAGTTTATTCCACAAAGTCATTCTCAACTAACTCTTTTATCTTTTATATAAAGTCCTAAGCTAAAGGATCTCATCATGTATTTTTAAAGAGAGGTACTGTACTTGACCTGGGAGATCCCAGCATGCACACAGTCAAGTGTCTGAGCCCAGCAAAGGACAACCAAATAGGCAGTGCTCCTTTCAAAGTGAGGTTTGAACCTACCTTAAGCCCCTATCGAAATGCCACACGTTGTAGAATCATCAAATGCAATGAAAGTGCTAAGAAGCACACTTTAAAAAGGTAAGAGCATCACACAGAAATGAGATCTTACTAATAAGCAAAGAAATAAAGCATATTTTCTTTGGTATGGTGCCATAAATTCAAATATGGTCTATGGGAGGAAAAGGTAATAAACATTACTGGGTATTCAAAAAATGTGAAGAAGGACTTAGAAAGCTTGGGGCCAAAGATCGGCTGGCTAACAACTATGGAAGTACAATAAAACCTTGAAATGGTCTGCCTCAAGAGTCGTGAGAAATGTGTAATGGGATTTATCAATAGGAAATAAAGAAAACAATAAGAACTTTCCATTTTCTGTGCTGTGAAATGCGTGACAGCTCATCTAACCCCTTGGTGTCCACAAATCTGAAATCATTTAATAAAACAGCTGTTGTCCAAGGCCAGAAACACTCTGTAATAACAGCTTCCCTGTAAACCATGAGTTGAAAAAATAGACACAGCTTGATACCCAGCCTCTCCTCCAAAGAGGTTTCAAGAAAAAAATAGTGAAGGCTAATTCTTCCTCCATGGGGGCTATGCCCATTATCTGGACAGGATTACAAGGCGTATATTCTGCTTGTTGAGTGAACTGAGCTTCAGTCAACACAGAAGCCTCACTTGAGCTCCTGACAGTTTAATTTGGCTTAACAATTACATCTGCAATTTGATCATACAACCACTCCACCTTGATGGCCAATAAAAGTGATGGGTCCCCTGAGACATGAAAACTTAGCATGATTAAGGGAAAGGGAAAAAGAGGGAGTTCAAATTCTTTGATCCAATCCAACTCTGCCTTCAACAGTTACATAGGTTATCCATCCCAATTTCTATCATTCCTCTTTGTTGTGACAGGTTGACTCCCTATTGATTATATTGACAATACACAGAGAATGCATTCAAGTTCCCTCTGAAATGATTCACAGGATAGTAGAAGGAGGGTCTCCAAAATGTCCCCATTCCGTGGAGCCACTAAAGGAATTCAGACAGGTCAGGACAGCCCCCAGTGGCTGCCTCCAGGAACAATGACCAGGCAGTTGGACAAAGCCACCAGGAAAAAAACAACAAAAACAGGGATTTCCTTAGAGCACTGTTTTGGTGCAGTATTTGTTCTCCATTGCTGTGGTAACAATAACAATTTACTACAAATTTAGTGGCTCAGACACACAGGTCAGAAATCAAGGCACAGGGAAGTTCAGCTGGTTCTCTGTTTTCATAGTGCCAGAAGCCCGGTGTCAGCAGGGCTGTGACTTATTCAGGCCAAGGAATGGATCCACTTCCAAGTTCATTCAGGTTAATGGCTGAATTCAATCCTTTGCAGTTGTAAGACTGAGATCTCGGTTTCTTCACTGGCTACGGGCTGGGGGTGGTTCTCAGGTCAGCGAGCCTGCCCACACGCTTTGACCCTTTCCCTTCATCCGCAAAGCCAGCAACAATGGGTCGATGGGCCCCCCTTCTGCTGCTTCTCTCTGACTCTAGCCAGAATAATTTATCTACCTTGAAGAGGTCATGTGATTGGGTTGTATTTACCTACATAATCCAAGATAATCCCCCTATTATAATCTTAGTTACATCTGCAAAATCCCTTCGAAGCAGCTTCTACATTATGAGATACGGAGTTTGCCTCAATGACCTGGGACAGGAATCTGGGGAGCTGGCATGAGGGTTCTGCCTGCAGCAGGTGCCCAACATCACAGACTCCGCTGGAGTCCCGTCCTCAGCATCCAAGAAGAGCCTCTTTTTGGTAAGAATCTCTTGTTCTAGATTTGACCACTTGCACAACCAAAAACCATTTATAAGGTCCAAAACGGAGCCAGCCTCACACTGCATAAGTCACATTATTATAAGAGTCTGTTTAGTTGATCAAACAGGAAATAGTCTCATCATTCCCTTTGCCTCTATACATCTTCCCTTTTATCATCATATCATGTCTTATTCTTCTTATCAAATACTCATTTATTGGCTGGGTGAATCTCCTTGAATTCTTGCACCCAAAAGAGATTATAAAGTTGCTGTTGCAGGAACATTACTTTCCAGCACACATATATTGAACACCTGTAAATATATAATATACAAATAAAATAGATATGCTGGTCATTAGGCTATTGTCTTGGCTCCAAATTTGTTTTCCCATGTTCTGTCTTTTGATGTTGAGACTGGGACTCAAAACCACACTCCTCCTTGAGCAGCTGGCTCCACGTCAGCTTCTGCTTATACAGGCTCTAGAGGGAGGCTGAAGGACAGGGGGTCAAATGTGCTTGCTATCCAAGAACTATCACCCCATCGATGACCCTTCACCCCTAGCCTCCACCTACTTTCGACACCTCCAGAACAGCCTCATCATGCCCCATTAGAGTTGCTAGGGCCTCCTCCTCAGAAATCTGAGTCCAGGCTCCGTAAAGTCTCTCCTCTAAGCTCCTCAAGCAACAGTACCAGCAAAGCACACGGTGCCATCCTCAGATATCTGAGCCCCAAGGGGCTCCACCACTGTTTCTAGGTTCTGGCAACCCCAACGTATCTCCTGTGTTACCACTTAGTGGTAGCTGCTTCCTGCAGTTTTCAACTCCGGATTACCTCCGAGTTTTCTGCTTATTATTTCAGCCCACCAACAGCTGTGTGACCAATGCCTGTGTGACCTCTGTTTAAACTCCCTCTGTAGAAATACTTAGTGCACTTTCTGTTCCTGACAGGATCCTGACTGATACAGCCTGTGTTAGACATAGAGCACTCAGATGATTAAGAATGGGACCCAAAATCATAGGATAGTCAAATATAAAAGGGTCTAGAGATCACCTAGTTCAATTTAAATATTTTATCAGTGGGAAAACTGGACTGCAAGAGAGGTTGACTCAGGTAAGGTCACAGCAGGTAATGTTCAGCCCAGGCCTGGAGTCTGAGCTTCTTCATTCCCAGGCCAGTACTCTTTCTGATAAATCTACAAAGAACCACATGCTCGCTCCTAAACTCAGAGGCAACAGATGATATTCCGAGCAAATTTTCAGTTTCATACCATTGATCTGTTCTGTCCAGCATGCCCATCTTATCAAGTGTTTAATCTATAACACAAAGAAAGAATACTTAGGCAACAAGAAACCCAATATGCAATCCTTGACATCCTTATTGGAGGATTCAAGAGAGCTAGCTGAGTAAAGCAAAAGCTGTCAGAGGAAGAATCCATTATTTCTAGGAGCCTGTCCTTGAGAAAAAGAATCTGGCCAGCATTTACCCCTAATATCCTTCACCCTCCACTGGGAAAGTGATCTAGTGCTGAAAATAGAGGACAGAAATGGGGACCAGGAAAGAAGGCAGAAAGATAAATTCCCCCCATCATTTCACAAGGTCCAACTTGCCTGGAGTCATTTTATTCACTCATCTACTAAGTGTCTAGCTCTATGCTAGGTACTGTGGCAAAATCCAAAGAACTCTATGATTTGTCACACTCAAGAACCTAAATGCCTAGTTGTAGAGATTGTTACATATAATATAACCAGAAAATACTAAAAGATAGCATGTAAGCACGTAGGAAATTGTGCGGCACCAACAGAAAATACTTTAGAGGAGCAAGAAAGAGCAAAGTATGACGAGTTTGGTTCATAGTAAAGAACGGCTTGAATTTGCTGGGGTTAAAGGCCTTCTAAACCAGGACAGCACAGGCCTGAAGGAGCTTTGGGGAGATAAAAAGAGCAGGTTGCATCTATAAAGAAGAGCTTGACTTTCTGAATGAAAAACTTATCTTTGATAGACATAGCAAGAGAGGGAGTGCTGTCATGGAAGCAGTTTCAGAAAGTGTAACCTTTCACTGGTGTATTAATTTGTTCAGGCTGCCACAAACTTGGAGGCATAGAACAATAGGAATTTATTCTCTCACAGTGTGGAGGCCAGACGTCCTAAATCAAGGGGTCAGCAGAGCCACACTCCCTCCGAAGGCTCTGGGGAAGAATCCTTCCTTGTCTCTTCTGGCTTCTGGTGGTTCCAGGTTTGAGGCTGCATAACTTTAACCTCTGATTTAGTCTCCACATGGTTTTCTCCTTTATGTGTCTAATCTCCCCTTGCTTTTCTCTTATAAGGACACCTGTCATTGGATTTAGGACCCCAGAGTTATCCAAGATAAGCTTATCCCAAAATCTTTAACGTAATTACATATGCAAAGGCCATTTTCCACAGAGCTCACATTCACAGGTGGGTGGGGGCGGGGGCAGGGATTTAGGACACGGACATATCTTTTGGAGGCCACTGTTGACTCACTACAGCTGCTATGACCTGAGGCTGTGTGGTTACATTTTCACTTCCCCAAGCCAGGATTGAATAGTAGAAAAACAGTCATGAGTGACTTTCTTCCTCTCCTCCATTAGCAAAGAAAATTCTTCCCCTCTAACAAGTATATGATAGCAGCTAATACTTATTGTCTCCTTTCCATAAATTGGGCACACTGAAACGACAGCATTTTGATGTATTCTATGGGAGAATTAAATTAAATCTTCCTAAAAATTCCATGAAATATTAGCTTTATGATGAAGTCTCACCTTTATACCCACTTTAGGGATGGGTAAATAAGCAGAGAAATGTTGTCAATTTACTCCAGGTGCCACAGCTGATAAGTAAATTGAGTCAGGATTTGAATCCAGGCAGCCTGGGGTTTTGTTTTGTTTTTTGACAGATTTCAGATTTAATTCATATAACATACAACACACCCACTTAAAATACACAAGTCTATGATTTTAGCATATTTACACAGTTGTGCAGCCATCAATTTTAGGATATTTTCATCATCCTGAAAGAAACCTCTCACCTCCTTAGCTGTTTTCTTCCCACCCTCCCAGGCCCCAGCCCTAACCAATCACAACTCTTCTTCTATCTCCATAGATTTGCCTACTCTGGACATTTCATTTAAATGGAATCATACAGTATAGTCTTTTGTGACTGGTTCTTTCAGTTAGTATAATGCTTTAAATGCTCATCCATATAGTGGATACATCAGAACTTCCACTGTTTTTTAAGGCCAAATAGTATTGAGTTGTATGGATATGTCTCATTTTACAAAATCTATTCACCATTTAATAAAGATTTGGGTTACTTCCACTTTTTTGAAGTCTGTACTTTAAACTTCTATGGTATAGCCAGTTCTGTAATCATAATTAATTCTCTCCCCAGCAGGCTCCATCATCATGAGCAAAGAGGCTAAAATTACTCCGGAGAAAAAGCTTCTGAGAGATATCTAGTCACTCCAAGGTGCCATATTTATCTAGAATATGTGGAAATTAGTCGTGAAGGATAATTTTCTTGTTTTGCAATCCTTCTTTAATCTGTTTCCCTAATTTCACCAATACTTGTCGCTCCTCCTTGCACTCACCTGATAGTCACTAAGGCCACACACCTTCATTAAATGCAAACTGTGTTTTAGGAATGATGAGACAGAGTCCATGACTTCCTCAGGTTCCACAGCTCATCGGGAGAAGAGCTGGTCAAGGAATTCATGTCTCCTGGCCTTGCGGTCACTGCTGTTCGCTATGTACCACAGGGTCTTCATTGTCTATCTCATTCCTCAATCCTGCAACCTCATATCTTCAAGGCAATGCTTGAACCAGCATATTTCCTTAAACTTTTCAGTAGAGACAATTTTAACATTCACAAGAGTAGAGAGAATAATGTACTGAACCCACACATTCTTTTTTTCTCCACTTCACGGCTGTTTTCAACTCATGAGCAATCTTGTTTCACCCAAGCCACTCCCACTTCTCCAGTGGTGTGGCGGTGAATGCATTCATTACCACTGGCTCTCCCAGGAGAAACCCCTGATTTGTCCTCTTTTTGGATTTCTCTGGCCGATTTCCAGTTACCAGCATGATGGTAGTGAATGGACACTGGGAAGACCAGGGCAGGAGCACTCGGTCATGTGGTCTCCCCACCACACAGAGACAGTGATGGAAAAATCTCAAGAACATGGGTAACAGTGGTTGTAGCAAAGTAATTAGAAAGCTGTAAGTTTTGAGTATTTCTTTTAAGATTTTATTTATTTATCTTTAGAGGGGAAGGGAAGGAGAGAGGGAGACAAATATCAATGTGTGGTTGCCTCTCCTGTGTCCCCTGCTGGGAACTGGCCTGCAACCCAGGTATGTGCCCTGACTGGGAATTGAACTGCGATTCTTTGGTTCACAGGCTTGCACTCAATCCACTGAGCTACACCAGCCAGGGCAGTTTTGAGTATTTATTACCTATATAACACTATAGTTTATTTAATTGTAAGTGCGCAGAATTTTCAATAATGACTGTTTACCAACTAGCTCACAAAATTCCTGAAAACCTAAATCAAATTTTGCCAATGAGTACAAGCTAGCGATAGGCCTCCGCCTCTCTCTTCCCTTCCCAGAATTACCTTTTTAAAAAATCCCAAACATTATATCATTGTATCCATAAATATCTCAGCATACATCTCTAAAAGATAAAAGCTCTTTAAAAAAACAAACAACCCCAATATCATTACGATACATAACAATTTTAATAGTAATTCCTTAATATTCCCTAGTGGTTCTCTAATTGACATATACATTTTTAACAGTTTAATTTAGGACCCGGTACACAGTCCATACACACTGCATTGATTGACATGGCTCAGAAGGCAGTTTTCACGTATAATCAATCTCTCTCTCTCTCTGTCTCCCCCACCCCCACTCCTAACCCACCCCTTCTTCCTTCTCACTCTTCTTCTCTTTTTCCACACAAGTTATTTGGTTAGTTGTTGAAAAATGAGAGAGTAGACTACCTTTTCATTTTTCTTTACTGGGAAAAGATCTCACCTGGTAAAAGCTCATGCCACCTATTAAGCACAAAACATCTGCTCTGGGAACCCCTTTCCTGTGGGCCACTTCAGCTCTTCCGAGGGGGCCTCTGTTGTCCGTGACCAATAGAACTCTGGCCCTGACAATTCTAGCCCTATAACACCAAGATGGATTTTTTTTGAAATACTGAAATTTATTAAAAACAAACAGAGAAACATGCATTTGGATGGTTAAAATGAGGGCAGCAGCATCCCAGCCCCCACCACAGGTAGGGAAAGAACACCCTCTGTCTACCAATCTCACCACCACCAAGCCCCGTCATCTTTTGTCACACTCCAAGAACAGGCGGCAGAAGCCAGGTTGTGAGGCAAAAGAAGGGGGATGTACTAACTAGTTTGAATAGTTGGCAGGTGACTACAGAAAGCTCAGTCTCTCTGAGATCTCATCATAAAACATCAACCTTGAAAATTCGGCTTTCTTCTTTCCCGTGGAGCTCTGTGTGGGCTGCTGGGTTTCAGCACCAGTTGTCACTGCAAATGCCACTTGGCAGGAGCAAGAAGCTCAGGAATCCCTGACATGTTTCTGAAGGTTTTCAAAGATGAACCAGCTCCTCTGCATTTTACTTCCCATATATAGTACCAGGAATAAAAACTTCGCTCACCCTATTTCCCAAACTTGGCAGTTATGACAGTTTTATTGCAGTGTCTTATTAAAGCATAGCCACAGATTTACATAATTAAACCGGGTTTGCTCTCACTCCCCTGCATCTACACCTGTCACTCACTGCAGGGTAGCATGGTAATTCCATATCCTCTGCACCAGGGAGAATCTGGAGGCTGGGAGCAGCATCACCCGCCAGTACCAATGAATATTCTCTAATGGAAACAGAGATGGTGAGTTTCGGTGATGAGTGGAGATAAATGGTTTCCTGCTTTTCAGCAGGAAGCTATTGGCCTTTTTCACTACATCTTAGGGCTGAAAAGGACCATGAAAATCACCTGACATTGGGATGGCAAACTGGCAGCATGGGCCTCATCTGGCCCACATATTTTAATTTGACACTTGCAATTTGTTTGCTTTTAATTTGCACCCATCATCAATACTAAAATTAGGAGATTCACATTAAAAAACAAATTTGGGACTTTTCTTGAAAAAAATCATAAGTGTTGGCCATTCCAGCCCTCTGTTTCTTACCTGCCAATCATTAGCTAGAGCTGATTAGCACCTGCCCCCTTCAGGTAGGGCCTGGATCTGTGGTTACTACCGTTCACTCCCCTTTCTCCTCTCAACCTGCTGCATACATGCATGCCACCTTCTCCCACCCTGGGAAAATTTGAGTTTGTCGTCCCTGTCACATTAGAGGTGAAGGAGAGCGATTCCACCAAGGCGAATAATCAGTTCATCACAGCTCTCAGGTTTCCTAACACCAAAGCAGTACAAAAACAATTTCTATGTTGGAAGTGTCCAAAGCCCTGAGTTCTGGTTGAAGCTCCATCACTTATTAGCACAAGGTGGAAGCTGTAAGCCCTATGTTTCCTTGCCTGCAAAATGAGGCTTGTTGTAGCATGGTACCTACCTCATAGGGCTTATGAAAATTAATGAGTTTATGAAAGGTTTAGACAGGTCAAAAACCCTATGCAAGCATACACTTATTATTATCATTGGTATTTTCATGGTAATATTGTCATTTAAAATTTCAAGCTCACTAATTTTTCTCTTTTTACTTTTTTATTGTTGTTCAAATACAGTTGTCTCCATTTTCACCCCACCATGCCCCCCCACCCCACCCATCCCCATCTCCCACCCTCGAACTGATCCCCTTTGGCTTTGTCCATGT
Organism: Anoura caudifer; assembly: GCA_004027475.1. NCBI lineage: Eukaryota > Metazoa > Chordata > Mammalia > Chiroptera > Phyllostomidae > Anoura > Anoura caudifer. The sequence continues at coordinate 18,827 of PVKU01005581.1, read as the reverse complement.
GTCCTTTGTACATGTTCCTTGATGGACCTTTCCGATTACCCCCTATTATCCCTCTCCCCCACCCCTCTGGTTACAGTCAGTCTGTTCTTTATTTCAATGTCTCTGGTTGTATTTTGCTTGTTTATTTGTTTTGTTGATTAGGTTCCACTTATAGGTGAGATCATATGGTATTTGTCTTTCACTGCTTGGCTTATTTCACTTAGCATAATGCTTTCCAGTTCCATCCATGTCAAGCTCACTAATTTCTTTATTATCCCAAAATATTAAGTGCACCCCTCAATTTAACTCAATGAGTATTTATTGAACCTCTACAATGTAGATGTTCCATCCTGGCTTACATGTGATGTAAAGCAATATATATAAGAAAATGAGATGATGAAAACACAATATATAATGAAGTGTCAGATGAAATATATGGTATTTGTGTTGCTTAAATAATGTCAGATGGCTCCCACAATTACATTTCCACTTTCAAAACACTGCACAATCTTATTGGATGCCTGAGATAAGAATCTTGGCATTCTCTGTACTAGATTTAGCAGCAGCAGTCTAAGCACTAGCAATTATTGTAACCAAACGCAGATCTGGCTGCCTGCTGCTACGAAAGCCAATACTCTAGAGGCAGGTGCTGACATAACGGAAGGTGGTTTATTTTCAGGACCCAGCCACCTGGAAGATAGAGGACTCAGGTCCCAAAGCCCATCTCCTGGGAAGATAGGGAACTCATGTCTCAAAGCCCATCTCCACCTCTCAGAGGAGGCACAGGTTTTTATAAGGAGAGAGAGGGGGCAGAACGAAGAGATTGAGGGAGGAGGCTGAAAAGTTCTCTACTTGCAGACTAGCACAGTCTGTTAAGGCAAGTGACAGTCCAGTATGCATCATCCTGGTTTAGCCATCCTGGCTTCCCATAACCCTGACTCCATGGATGAAGGTCAGCAAATCCGGAGCTGGTATGCCTGAAGATCAGAGTCTATATATTTTGTAGTCCATAGAATTCTTATACAAACATGCTGTCCATCTACAAGCCACCTACTAGTCAGAGTCAGCACTTACAGAAACAATGTCAAAAGAAAGGTGGGGTGGGTTACAATTCCCCAATGACAGAATTTTTTCCACTGTTACATTATTAGATACCCACAATGCACCAAGCACTAACTGAAGCACTGTACATGAATTATATCATTTAATCCCCCAACAGCCCTGTGGGGTAGGTACTCTTTGACCATGCCTTTCCAGATGAGGAAACTGAGACACACAGAAGCCCGGTGACTTGCCCGAGGTCACAGACACTAGGCAACAGCGCTGGTGATCTCAATCAAGTGCTCATACTCCTACACACTCCAGTGTAAGGCCTCCCTCACTCCTTACTCTGAACCAAACTCCCACTACAACCTCCTTCAATCCTGCACACGCACTGTCACCCCTACCTCAACTCCATGTCTTTTAGGCTTATCCGTTTGATATTTTTTGATCCCACAAGCTCTTTCATTCCCTTCACCAGCTTCTGCCTTTCCATCTGCCGTCACAGTCAAGCAAGCCCAGTCAGGAATATTTTCCCTCCTGCCTGGACCAAATTGTTATTGTTATGAAGATGATTGTGAACTCGTCATCATCACACTAATGCTTATTAAGCTCACATTACTGCTGAAAGGCAGTGTGACTTGATCTTCAGTGAGTCGTTAAGAGCAACCAACTCTCATCAAAGGGATTGTAAATTGATGGCTGTGATAACTCTCCTAATTATCAGTTCCTTTTTGACGACCTCCCTGTTTTCAGCAAGTGTGCTGAGTAGTCAGAGAGCCCTAACAGTCCCTATACTGGCAAGCTCGCGAGGCCTCCTGGAGAGTCCAGAATTCTGTGTGTGAGCATGTGTGGGTGAGTGGGTCTACATGCACACATATATTATTTAAATTGTGCCTTGTTCCTGGTTAACATAAATTGCAACAAGATGGCATAAAATAAAGCAGATGAAAAAATTTAAAAAGCAAACAGAGGATTGTAAAGTGGGTTCAGGAATAAAGCTAAAAATGCATAAGCACATATGCCGCCCTTAAGCCACAGGTTCAGCTCTTAAACTTTCAAGAGCCCAAGGTGAAAAGAAAAACTTGATCTTTTGCTTCTTTACAGGGTCTCTGTAAACACTAAAATGGTTGCTTTAGGAATTTTAATTAATGTTAACAAGACCACAAGAGAATTTTACCTGCAGTGTCCTCAGAAAAAGGTCATCATAGAGTGTAAATATGCCATGACCTCAACAATACCCTCACAGTACTACAAGGACAAGCTTCATCCATCTTCACCTATCTGCATCATCATCGAGAGTAACACAGCCTAGCACAATTTAGAAAAAGTAATTCTTGGGAGGTGGGGGGTGGGGGAGAGGAGTATGGGGCAATAAGGTGCACAAAAGATTGAATTTGTATATACTAATATATGTGAGGGCATAATACATTTAATGTGTGTGTTCATAATGTAATTTTCAGAAAATTTTACCAAAATGCTCCAATTAAGAGTATATTTTAGTCCTGCAAATGTAGTGCAAATACTAGTCAGCAACCAAAATTCCTGCAAATGGTAATTATATCATAGTGACAAGTCTGTTTCCTGACCCTGCCTCTTTTTGTAATTTAGTTAACCTAAAATCATTGATAGTATGACCTAAAATCATTACTATTGGGTTGGCCAAAAAGTTCACTTGGTTCTCTCTGTAAGAAGGCTGTAGTAGCACTTAGTTGTCTTTAACTTCATCCGAAACAATTTTGTTAGATTATGTTGTGACAGCTGTCATATCAGTGTGCATTTTAAAAAACTTATCAAAATTGGTGAGTTCTTGTGTAGCTATTTAATATTGAAGATGGAAGAAAGTAGGCAATATTTTTGGCATATTATACTTTATTATTTCAAGAAAGGAAAAAATGCAACTGCAATGCAAAAAAAGATCTGTGCAGTGTATGGAGAAGCGCTGTGACTGACTGAATGTGTCAAAAGTGGTTTGTGAAGGTTCGTGCTGGAGATTTCTCACTGGACAATGTTCCATGGTTGGGTAAACCAGTTGAAGTTGATGGTGATCTAATTGAGACATTAACTGAGAACGATCAACATTATACCATGTGGGAGATAGCTGCCATACTCAAAACATCCAAATCAATAAAGTTATTGGTGGAAATGAAAAATGTGTCTTTTATTTCATGAAAAAAACCATACAGACGTTGTGGCCAACCCAATAGTTTCAATGGGTATGCCTCTGAGACTCTTCTTTCCCCAGAGCTCACAGTTTTCCCTGTGAATAGTTTGTGGTTAAATGCTAGGGCTCTGGAGCCAGCTTAAGTTTGAATCTTTCCTACCTTATGACTTCGAGTAAAATGCTTAACCTTTTTACTCCCCCATGTCCCCCTCTGCAAAATGAAGGCTCCTGGTCATCCCTACTTTAAAAGGTTGTTGTCAATATTAAATGCTGATACCTGTGAAGCCCGCAGATGAGTACCTGGCACACAGTAAGCTCCCAACGAATGTTGTCTGTTTTTATTATTATGATTATAATTCCATGAAACTGTGCCTTAGATGATTTTTTAGTAACTTCTTATCACTAAATAATAATCACTAATTGGAAGACTGGGGTCTCTAGGACTTTCATCCATATACACTTGAGAATACAATCTTTAATCTTTGCTTATTTTGTGGTTTTCCTCCCAATCAGACTGCAAGTCCTACAGTATCATAGATGTCACCTAGTCCAACCTCCTTGTACATTTGCTGAGAAAACATTATGTTGACACAGTTAAGTAATGTCTCCAAGGTTAAACAGGAAATGGCAAACCAAGTCTAGAAGGTCACTTGACTTCCAAGCTAGTCCTTTGCCACAGAGGGTCCTGTTTTCCCACCATGCCCATGACACTCAGCAGTCTCTCTGACTCTCCTAATTATTCCCCTGTATAATGAAGACTCCCAAATGTTCCTCTCCTGCGCAGACCCTTCTCCAGTGCCTCCTACTTAACACTGTCACCTGGTCACCATATAGGCATTTAAAATTCTACTTGCCCTGGTGGAACTCATCATCTGCTTTTCTAATCTGGGAACTCCTCCTGCATTTTCTATCTTTGTTGGTGATGCAACCATGCACGCAATAACCCAGACAAAAAACTCAGACTTATCCCTAATCTCTCCCTCTCTTTCATACCCATTTATACTACTTCTCTTTTGCTGCCCTGTTTCATGCCTGGGGAGGCTGACTCATGGATTTCTCTGATGAACTCTCTGCTATTCAGCTTGCAGCTGGATTCGGCCAATAGGAGACACAGGCAGGAAATCAGGTGGCAGGAAGAGAGGAAGTCAGGATACTAATTTTCCTGGTTCTCTGCTTGCTTGTTTGCTGGGATTGGCTGCATATTTCTACCGAAGGCCACAGTTCCTGTCAGATGGTCTTTTCCTTAAGGCTACTTTCTGCTGGGTACTGAGAACAAGTCCCTCTTTCCCCTGGGCTTAAGTTATAATCAGCTCAGACATGAATAACTTTCAGCTTTGCCATAGCTCCTATTGGTTCTTAAACATTATCCAAGCATGTGTAAACAGTCTGAGTGAGCTTCAGCTTCCTCACCTGTAAAATTAGGATATTAGTTGTTGCAGTCAAAAAATATATAATCTCCTAGCACAGTGTTTGAGCATGCAGCAGGGAGTTAGGAAATGCTGTTTACCTTCTGCTTTCCTTAGCAGTTTGTGGTTTCTTAAGGAAGATAAGTCAAAAGAATACAGAAAAGATTAAACCTAATTAAAGGGGTAGTTTAGGGATTATTAGGAAAAGACAACTTTGTGAAATAACTTGTAGGTAACGCTAGCAGGATCTGGATGTATGAAGTAAGCTAAGGATAATAGTGGGGATATTGGTAAGTAAGAGCCTAAGGCCCTCTCCAAAAAATCCTCCGATATCTAAAACCAAAGGAGGCCCTGGAGTTAATGCGGAGGTATATGATTGAGGGCTTGAGACAGGCTTGCTGTGGTCACTCAATCATGAAATAAAGCCACGTCTGCCTAGGAAGGAGGGTAACCTTGTTCCCCAGGGCAGATAAAGGGTCAACAGCCTTTATCAATAAGGGGAAATAGCAATGAGTTTCAGGGACTTAAAAGTCTCATTGTCACGTGCCAGATGAAGGAGATGTGCAACCTTGTCCAGTCAACCCTCCCAAAAAAGTATTAGCTTTAGAAGAGCAGACAGACAAAGTGGAAAGAGCCTAGATACTTGTAGCCCCACAATCAAGATCGTAGGCTTTATCCATTGGGTGATTTTGGATAAATTCGTCTTTTGAAGCCTCAGCTTACTTTTAGCACCTATCTTACAAGACAACGGTAAAGATTAAAGGAGACTGTGTGTAAGGTTCTCACAGCTAAAGTTGCAGTACCCAGGTAAAGTTATGGCGGATTCTCAGCATGCGGTAGGTAGGAACTATTTCTCTTGGCCTAAGCCCAGGGATGACTGAGCCATGATTCTCTTAAAGAACATATCAGGGAAAGGACCTTGGACACTCTCCCCAGGGCTTGTCCTGCGAATCCAGACAGGCCCAGAACTGCCCAATGTTTGCTGAGAGTTGCAGGTAAAATTCTCAGAAAGGCTAGATATGTAAAAATGAGTTGCAAACACACTCTCACCGCAATTTGGAATTTACTCAGGGTGCTTAGGCTTTGAAAAAGCTTTGCATCCTGGGATTGCATCTCAAAAAGTAAAACAGGTTTCATTTTCAGATTCTCAAACCCCTCCTCATCCATCCCAGGCTCAACCACCTAGAAATCAGCGGCCTATCAAGAGGAATTCATTGTTCTCAGCTTACCAAGAGAAGGTGGTTGTGAGGGACTTGATTTTCTGCCTGTTCACCCTGTTGGTGCCATCAGCCTGCCCCACCCACACCCCATCACCTACCTGTTCCCCACGTCCACTTTCACTATATAACATTTCTGCCATAACTTTACTGCCCATTTTAAGCTACTCAAGGACAGAGAGGACCATGGTTTGTCCTTTCATGACACCATATTCCTTGATGCAGTGGTATAGGTACAAAATAGCCTCAAATGCCCAGCTAACAGGTGTCAACATTATCCTAGAAAGAAGGGAAAAGCCACTGACAGTTTTGGAGTGATAAAAGCAGTATTGTAGGGAATTATCTCTGGCAGAACATACTTGAAACATTGGAAAGAGAGAAAATAAATGAAGAAAGAAGTTAAAATTCAGAAATATGAGTTGAGAGGTCATTATAACCAGTGAAATTGGAGATAGTCAAGGTCTAAACCACAGTCATGGCAACAGACAGAAAGAGGAAAGGATGCTTCTGGAACACATTCTAAAGGCGGTGAACTCCAGTGTTTTTCATGTAGAAGCCATGGTTGAGTCATCTATGTGATTCTCAAATGCTGAGGGTTGATAGGCACCAGCATCCACCGATGCAGCTCCATCAGCTCTTAAAATACTGAAACACACCTGTGCTCATTAGTGAGTAGCCCCTTACCCGAAACCACCCTTTTACCCCGTGCCTATCCTACCACCCATTTACCCCTGTGCCTGCCCTACCCCCCAGCTCTCTCCTGGGACTCCCCAAAACTACTTTCCTCCCCAATCCAGTAACTGAAGAGTTTATGCCTGGCACAGGAGAAGGCTTTGAGAACCTTACCACTATGCCAAAACTGATATTCTTTCTGATTGGTCAGTGCCCTCACCAATTGTTGCATGTATTTAGTATGTTGCCTTCATCTGCATAGTCAGTCTAGTACATTCTAAGTGGTGGAGGTAAGAAGGGAGGAACAGAAAGAGAGACAAAGGAAAGGAGACAGGAGGAGGGAGGGAGAAGAAAAGAAAGGAAGAAAGGAACAGGTTTTGATGACTAGTTGGATATAAGAAGAAAGAAGGAAAGGAGTCCTGTACACCCATAATCATACAGTCATATGTGGCTGTATGATTATAGTTTTCTTTCAGAAAAATAAAAGCAGAAGAGAGAGTTAGTTTAGGAACAAGATAGATGTGTTTCCTTAAAAATAAACTGCACTTGAACAAAAGCTCAGCTGAGAGAAGTAAAATTTATAAAAGATTGGTTGAAAGCTATACAATCCATCCATTCCTCTCTACACTCAAAATTCTACCTCCTTGGAGAGCCCAGACCAGCAGAGAGCTGTGAATCTCATGGACAGCTTTCCAGAAACTCCTTCAGGCTCTTAGGGTCCAGGGGTTATGCTCCTCCTGGGAGGCAGGCTGGCTCTTATATGGACAATGAACTGTGTAACAAGCCAGGTTTCCTATAATATGTAGTGTTATAAAGCCAAATCTGTAGTTCACCTGTAGCACATGTGCCTCATGGGGTCTCTACTTTATAGCCCTACCCTTGCTTTTTCTTATTTTTCCTCTCGTTCTCTAATTCATGATATCCTGCCCGTGACACCCACGTAAGCAGGCTTAAATCTTTTTCTTTTTTTTTTCTTTTTTAAAACACTTTTCTTACCAACAACACTTTATTTTTTTAATCTTCACCTGAGGATATATCCATCGATTCCAGAGAGAGAGGAAGGGGGAGAGAGAGAGAGAGTAACATTGATGTGTAAGAAACATCGACCAGTTGTCTCCTGAACATGCCTCCACAGAGGACCGAACCCACAACCTCAGCATGTACCCTGACCGGGAATCAAACCTGAGACCTTTTGGTTTATGGGACAATACTCCAACCAACTGAGCCACATCAGCCAGGGCTAAGAACAAAGAGGGGACTAAGTAAACTCATAACTGAGTTTGACTTAAAGGTAAAATATTCAGAAGGAAATATCCAATTCATATAAATATTCAAAATCAGCTCTTCTTTGCATTTCAGCACATGAGAAAGCACAATGAGAGTTGTATAGACATTAAAGATATGACCCCATGAGGCTTACAGTCTTTGGGGGTATCGAAGATAAGCATACATCAGCAGAGATGGAACAACCCCCCAACTAGGGTTTGATTAACTGCAGGATGAATGGTGCCACTAGTGAGTACTTAAAGGAAGAGAGAAAAAGCCACATTAGTCATTCTAGTGTTCCATGCACTTGAAATGTCCCTTGGTGCTGCTATGGAATAGAATGACGGGGCTTCCGAGCTCTGAAATTCAATGTTATTTGCTGTGTTAGTACCTCTGTGGTTGGATTCTCTCAAAACCTGCAGATAAACATCACTTTCATTTGTTTTGAGTTTTTGTTTTGTTTTATGGAGATGCCTCACTGATTTGATTACCTGGCTGTTCATTCTCAAAGGACAGGCAATGGGAGGGGCAGGCAAAGGAAATCCAAAGAGTGAGCCCGAACAAAAGACAGGAATGCACTTGTTACCAAAACACAGCACGCATCTAAAGCAGTCATGTGTCATCACCACAAATCATTGGCAAAGTGTGTAGAGATCGGTGGGATGATGATAAAGAAAACTTGTATTTGATGCTACGTAGCTATTACCTCTCTAATTCTCAGTGCTGTTTATAAAAATGGAAAGGCAAATTTTTGCCACGTACTCACTGAAGTTAGATGTACTGAGCATCTTCCAGGTAGGCAGCATCATCATGTCAGCATTCAGGATGATGGGAAGTTAAGACATGCTCTCAACCTTGTATGGCCTTGTGGGTCCCCTAAAAGAATTCTTTAAAAGAACTTGGAAAAAATACCAAATGCAATACACCTCCCAGGATTATTATTCAGGTGGAAACAAACAGGTCCCTTAATGTGCCTTTAACAAGCTGAGGTAATTCCATATCAGAAGAGGAAAACAATTTTGAAGCCACGCGCCTTTTTTTAAGAGTTCAGAGCTGTAAATCATCCCAGAAGCCGTATGCAAAGGTCTAGCACCCCAAGAACAGACGAAGAGATACCATCCAATCCAACTGGTATCTCTTCATCTGGGCCGCTTAGACTAGCTCAACAGAATAAAAGCTTTAACTCCAGGATTGCCCCTCTCTAAGTAAACATGTGTCAAGTTCTCCAGTCTCATTCTACCCTCATAGATACCTGTTTACCACAAACAAACCCCTCTTTCTTGTGCCTACTCCCCCAGCAAGCCCTAAAGGGATGCCAGGAAGTGCCCCACTCAAAAACAGTCACTGAAAACCTACAGAGTGTCCTGCATTGAGCTTGGCTTGTGAACACAGAGATGGAACAAACTCCAGGACCATGGAATCTAGTGAGACCACAGACTGGCAAACAAACAGTCTCAAACCAGGAGGCGAGGGCTACGAGAGGGTATGTAGGGGTGAGAACGACTGCCCTCACTAGACATTCACTTATTTGTCCTTCAACCACAGTCCCTCAGGGCAAAATCCAGAGTCATCCTTAACTCCTTTCTTTCATACCCTGCATCCAATCCATGATTAAATCAGCCACCTCTGCCTTCAATATACACCCACAATCCAACCATTTTTCATGACCTCCATCACAACAACCAAATCACCACCATCTCTCCCCAAATTAGCCAAAAGCCTCCTAACTAGTTACCCTCACTGTGCTATTGCCCCCTTCAGAGCATTTTCTGAACAGCAGACAAAGAGCCTTTTAAATGAAAGTCTGACCATGTCATTCCAGGACTCTGTAAGGACTTAGGGGCCCTGAGGAAGCCACAGAGGCCTAGAGTGAGCAGTGAGTGGCAGCCTTGCCCATATCAATCCTGAAGCCACCCTGTCAGAGAACTCAGTCCACTCCCTTTGGCCTTTGTCAGTTGGCTGCGAGGACTGCATCATCTTCAAAAGTCACGTTGAGCACACAAACCCCTGCGGTCCTAAAGGAAGATCTGATCACTTCCTGTAAAAAACAGGAAAGATGGCGGCTCTGGCTGAGCAGAGGCTCAAGACTGTCACCGACAGCAGCACACTGTCCTCCGCCAGGTCCAAGAAGCCTCCCCACTGACTACAGCCCCACACTTTCAGGATAGGTATTGTTCACCTACCCTAATGCTTCACTGAATCAACATCCCATTAGGTGTTCCTCTGCCTTCAGAGCTCAGACAGTAAAAATAAAAGGAAGGATCCAAAATGATAACTTAACATGGTAAAGATAAGCCAAAAAAATCTGATATTCTGAATCTCCTTGGTACCTCACTCTGGTTCACCATGAATGACCAGTCCAGATGAATTCCAGCCACCTTTGAGTTGGGCCACGGACAAAAAGGCCCCATGGAGACTGACAGAAAAGATGGGGAGTTTTAGGCCAAACTGAGATTCTAAAATCCCTTTCAAAAGTAAGATTAAATAAAATGAAACAAAAACAGATTTGTAGAGACAAAGAACAAACTGATGGTTGCCAGAGGGGATCAGGATGGAGGAATGGATAAAAAACATGAAGAGGAATGTAGTCAATAATAGTGTGGTAACTTTGCACAGTGACAGACAGTTACTAGACTTAGTGTGGTGATTGCATCGTAAGGTATGTAAATGCCGAATCACTAGGTTACACCAATAAATATGCATGCCAACCACACTTTAGCAAAAATAAGTAAATATAAAAAAAGAGTAAGATATAAAAACTCATTGTTTTTGAAGTCCATACCTGGAAATCCAGCAGTCAGTTAAGAAATAGAACTAGTTATAAACCTAAGATTACTAGGTGCTAGGATAGAAAAATGAGTTACTTACCACAGCTCTTACTTCGCAGAGGTGACAGGTGAGATGAGAAAACTGTCACACTAGAGTGCAACAGGCACTAATAATGGGAAGGCGTGCAAGACACTCTGCGAATGGAGCGAGTACTGGGGCAGGGATAAAGAGCAAAGAGGGAAGACGGTGGATCGTGGCCGACTTCCAGAGTAGTGGTCCTTTGAGTTGAACTAATCAGTGCTAAACTGTAAGTGGCCCATACACGAATATTGATAGTGGCATTAACCCTAACAGCCGAAGACTGGAAACGACCCAAACGTCCATCGCTGATGAATAGATAAATAAAAAGGGATAGATCCATACCACAGAATGTTATTCACCCATAAAAAAATAAAGAAGCACCAATATGTGCTACAACATGAGTGAACCTTGAAAAGACTATGCTAAATAAAAGAACCCAGACACAAAACATTACCTATTGCATGACACCATTTATATGAAATTTTCCAAAGAGGCAAATCTGTAGAGACAGAAAATTGATTAATGGTTGCCTAGGGCTGGAACTTGAGAGAAAATGGGTACAGGTTTTCTTCTGAGGTATTGACAACATTGTAACCCTTATTGTGGTGATAGAGGCACAACTCTGTGAATATACTAAAAACCATTGAATTGTACACTTTAAATGGGTGCATTGTACGTAAATTACATCTCAGTAAAAAATTCTAAGTACCAATGGCCTCCATGGCTAGCTTATTAGACAATATCTGCCCTTCTACAGGATTTTCAAAGCCTTACCAAAAAGACCTCAGTAATGCAGGTGCTTCCCATGAGCAGGAGCAGCAAAGGGGGCACGCTGGCCCCAGGTGTCCTGCTTCGCCCAGGCCAGCAGTCTGCCAGCACTTCCCTGGGCCTGATCCGTTTACCTTCTCCTACTTGTCATCATTTTGCTCCTACGACAGTTTTTATTAGCACTATTCTAAGGCCCTCAGAGACATCCCTTTGTGAACAGTGCCTACATCATGTGGGACAGCAGGCTGGAAATATTAAAATTGCTGTATGGAAAAATAATCTCAGACTAATTCTTAACTGAATGTTTGATTCAATATGAGCCTGGTATAGTCTCTTCTCTTTTTGAGAATAATATCAATATGCTGCCATCTGCAGAATACCCCTTTCTCTCTGAAAACAAGTTCCTGCCTGGGTAATATAGTCAATGAAATTCCAGGAGAAGAGCCATATGTCGCAATAAATACACACTGCATTCCATGCTCTTTCCCCACTATTGTTTTTCATGCCAGTCACTAGCCATGAGTGTTTGTTGCTGCAGATGATTTCCTCTGAAGATATGCTGTAATCAAATTCAATTAAAAGAGAAAGGGAAAACACAGCCAGCAGCCTTCTCTTTCTGTCCAGCTCTGTGGGGAGCCAGATTCTGAATATGCCCAGGAGATCCTTAGCGGTCCACCCTGCCCCACACTTTCCCTCTCCTGCTAGTTTTAAAGAACTGGGATAGAAGTGCAGAAGCCTGGACAGTTCCGTGGGCTCAGCAGGGCCCCCAGGAGTGAGGTCTTTAGGTTGAATCCTCTCAGTTCCCACAACTGACACTCCAATTAAACTTCCTGTCTCACCCTCACTCTTTCCAAGAATATCTTTCCCGCAGTACTTGTGAAGTGGACAGGGATGTACTTGAGCCCACCTTCTGACATGTCTGATTGAAACGGGACAACTGTGGGCCGGTGAAAGTCTCCCTCCTGAAAACGTGAAATTAGGCCAAAGAGACTATGTATAATGAATTGAATTTGGATGTGGGAGCTGAAAGGTCACATTTGGTGGGAGGAAAGGGGGAGAGGTGGGCTGATCATTGGGAGAGAACAAAGCCAAGAGAAGAAAGAGGTTGAGAGAAAAAAAAAAAAAAAAAAAAGCAGTGATTTCCCTAACTCCCAGTTACTTAGCCACAACACTACTGACATTTAAGGCCAGATAATTTTGTATTGGGAATGGGGTGGGGGTTTGTCCTGTGTATGGTAGGAGGTTTAGCAGCGTCCCTGGCTTCTGCCCACTAGATTTCTGTGATACACACTCCACACCCGGCTGTATTAAACAATACTATGTCTATATATTGCCAAATGTCCCATGGAGAGCAACATCACCCTGGTTCAGCACTATTGCCCTCACTAGACATTCATTTATTTATCCTTTAAACACTATGACTCAGGGCAAGACCCAGAGTCATCCTTAACTCCTTTCTTTCATACCCTGCATCCAACCCATGATTAAATCTGCCACCTCTGCCTTCAACATACACCCAGAAAGAATCCATTTTTCATGACCTCCACTGCAACAATCCCAGTCTAAGCCACCACCATTTCTCCTAAAATTACCCCAAAAGCCTTCTAACTAATCATCCTCACTCTACCCTTGCCCCCTTCAGAGAATTTTTCCACAGAGCAACCAAAAAGCCTTTTTACTAAAAGTCTGATTATTTCACTCCTCTACTCCAAACCCTCCAGGTTCTCCCATCACTGCAAGGCCTCGTCAGAGCCCTTCAAATGGCCTGTAGGACCTTCAAGATCTGGCCCCCAGGTTTCCCTCTGACTTCAGCTCTTACTACCAACCCTCACTCATTCCTCTCCAGTCCCATTAACTTCCTTGGAATGTTTCTCAAGCATGCCAAGCACATTTCTGCCTCCAGGCCTTTGTATCTGCTGTTCCCTCTGCCAGGAATGCCTTTCCTCCAGATATTTGCTGGTCTTGCTCCTCCATGTCATTCAGGTCTCTGCTCAAATGTTTTTGTGATTTCTCTACTCAAATAGGCAATCCATTCTCTACCTCCCTTACCCTGATCTATCCTTATGCTTTCAAGGATTTTTTCATGCTTTCAAGTTAAAGTGAAATCTTGCCAGAACCCCTAACATAACTTCTAACTTTCAAGGAAATACCTATGGAACCCAGACAGAAACAAAAACTTAATAAAACTTTGAAAATTGGGACCATATATCAATCAACCCATTACCCATCTGAAAGGAATTTCCATTAATAGCAAAGACGGTAAAACTAGACGCTCTTGTATCTTCCAGAAACATGGTGAGTCTGTATATCTGAAAGTAGGTAGATGGTCTTATCATCCCTCCTCACTTTCTGCTCCCTGAATTAATCAAGTGCTTCCTGTGTGAATATCAAATAATGAAAACTGTTTAAAATGAGTTAGGATTATGAAGATATCTCAGAGCTTATTAATAGTCATCACAGCAGCAACTATGATGCTACCCTGCAGTTGAATGCTTTCACTTCTGAAGCACGCACCACCATGGGATCTCACACTATCTTCACAATTACACCAAGATAGGCAGAGGAAGATTTGCTTCCCCAGTTGATAGCTTTTTAAAAGTCTATTAGGCAGAGACTTAGATAAAAAACAAATATTCTCTCAAGGTGTACAACTGAAGAGACTTCCTTAAAGGGATTATTTACTGAAGTGCTCAGAGATCAGGGTAACCAAGAGTGGATGAAGTATCCAGAGACTACCAACAGGGGGAGCCATCACCCCCTCTAGGTGGGAAGGTGAGGCAAGGGGAGCTCAGTGAGAGCCCTGGAGGAGCCACTGTGCGGGAAGAGATTTAGTCATGGAAAAAAGAGGCTATCGCTAGGGCCAAGGCTGGCAACCAAGCAGGGAAGGGACTCCTGCTGGCTGAACCCAGCAGGAAATCAGTCAGCAAGGAAGCCCAAGTGATGCCCAGTGCAGGAATTAGCCTCTCAGGGCACAAAGCAGAGTGGAAATGAATCTGAAAGGGCAAAAGAAAACAGAGAAAAGTTGTCTTTTTTGAGGCCACATAGATAGTCAGCCTCATCCTTATTGCCAAGAAATCATCCCAAGTACACAGCCCTACCTAGGAAGACAGCAGTTCTGGGGATGCTGGAAGACTTAGCTCCATCAGAAAGTAGGGTGATGGTCTCTCCCCACTGAACTAAGAACAGACAAGGTCCAGTTTGATTATGTGCCCACATGGAGCAAGAGTTTTGAATGTACAATTGAAAAAACCTTCCCAGCAAGACAGGCAAAAAATTGAAAACTGCTAGGAAAGTCAGGAAAGACTCAGGTCTAGGACAGGAGTTGATCTTTTCTCAGAACCTCAGTCCCACCCCCACCCCCACCCCCCAGCCTGATACTTAGGAGGATTCTTATGTCTAAGAACTTTGCTTTCACATTCCAAATCCAGAGAAACAGCAACCCAGAAGTCATGATCTCTCACCCTTAATGCCAAATAAAACCTTTTTTTTTTTTTTTTTTTTTGCAAACCAGAGATTCCAGCTAATCATGCTGTGTTTTGTTCTAATTAACCTTTGAAATTGACATTTCTTTCCTCCCTCTCTTTCTCTCTCTCTCTCTCTCTCTCTCTCTCTCTCTCTCTCTCTCTTTCTGTTGTTTAAAGGCAGGCCTTTCCTTCCTGAAAGGTCAGTGAGCATCAAACCTGACTTCTAATTACTTTGTAAACATTTCAAAATGAGTAAATGCCAATATAATTAACCACCTAGCATATCTGCTTCCTGTACCAACAGGACAGATAGCCAGCAAAGCAGCATTTTCAGGCTCCTCCAAGACTTGCGTTCATGATGTGAGAATTATTGGATTGGAGTCTACTTAAACTACAGCTTCCCTAGCTTGATTGTCTGTCTACTACTAGTAATAAGACTCACCTGAGGATCATAATAAAAATACAGATTCTCAGACCTCAGTTCTAAAAGTCTAATTTCTTTGATCTGGGGTGGAAACTATGAATCTGCATTGTTTTCTCTTGTAACTTTTGTAGGTAATTTTATGTAAAAACCAAGAAGGAAACCACTGATTTCGATCATTTTTCCCTTGGCCTGGAGTCCATCATAGTCTCCTCTCCCAGTCTCCTTAACACCATTTACCTGCAGACTCTTTTGCATCTAATTGATGTATACATCAGCCTGACTCCCTCTCTCTAATCAAGACGGGACAGATGATATTAAAAGTCCCTTCCAGTTTTGATTTCTTGGGACTTTATGATTCACTTGCACAGAGGTGGCAGAGGAAGTATTCAAGCTTTGCATGATCTGTCAACAGCCAGGTTGGTGGCTCACTCCAGCTGCACCGATGCCCCTACCTGTACTATTGGTGAACAGTCCCCAGGCCAGCACCTCCACTCCTGTGACAGGAGGGTCCTGCAGACCCAGGGCCAATGTGGCAGCCTGGAGGGAGAAGCTGATGCAAGGATCCAGGAGTGCTCCCAGCACCCACGCTAGAGACTAAGGAATGTGTGGCAGGCAAAGCAGCTTTACAGGTAATGTAAACACCATCTCTCTGGGCATAAGCACTTATGTTCAAAGAAAGAAGGGGAATGCCTCAGTGAGGTGACTCTGCCTCTGCTGTTTCTCAGGTTGTTCCCAAAACCTGTGGCAGTCCTCAAAGTTCTGTTACTATGCCCCTTCTCCCCACTTCCCCCACTTCCAATTCTTCACTCCCACTTCCCACTTCCCCCTTCCCCACTTCCCATTTCCAATTCTTCACTCCCTGCCTTTGAGGTATTTCCAATTCGGGGCAATAGCATCCCCCCTAGGAGCATGTAGAAATGGCATGAGGCAGGCATTTTTGGTTGCCATGCATAAAGGGAACATACTGGAACTTGCGGGGAGGAGAAGAAATGCCAAAAATAATGCAGTGGGCAAAACAGCCCTGGCTGGTGGGGCTCAGTAGATTGAGTACTGGGCTGCGAACCAAAGGGTCGCTGGTTTGATTCCCAGTCAGGGCACAAGCCTGGGTTGTGGGCCAGGTCTCCAATAAGGGGCATGCAAGAAGCAACCACACATTGATATTTCTCTCCCTTTCTTTCTCCTTCCCTTCCCCTGTCTCTAATAAATAAATAAATAGACAGATAGATAGATAAATAAAATCTTTAAAAAAAAAAAAACAGTTGTGCAGGACAAAAGACCATCCCACCCCCAAAGGCCATAAGCACCCAAGCTGTGAAATGAGAATCACTTACAGTCTAAACCACACAAGTTAGCCCTTAATTATGGCTCTTTATCAAGAGAATTTATTACATCATTGTTCACATAGCAAAAGCCTGGAAACAACCTAAAAGACCATTGATGAGGGGCCATTAAGTAAAGTGTGGTCCATTCATGCAAAGGAATTCCACTGGAGAGAATGAGAATGATGAATATGCACCCATACAGCACAATACCTGAGACCTACTGTGAATTTTAAAACATGAAGTACAGAAAAATGTTACAGTATGTCTCACCTGGTATTTTGATAAAAAGGAAAGTGCTATATACACCTGTGTGTTTGTATAGAGAAAGGATCTATCCAGAAAATGTGAAGAGACCGATTAGAGGGAACAAGAACCAGTGAGAGATGGGCCCGGGGGAAAGGGGACTGCTCTCCACCACACATCCCACAGCACTTTTGCACTCCCCCTGGGGAGTATGTGATTGATTGATTTTTTGTTATTTATTTTAAATGCACAATCTCTCTTTTGGTATTCATGCTAAATTCCTTAAAAACACAGTGATTTCCCACAGCACCTAACAGAGCAGGTGCTCAATATATTCCTCCTGGTTTGCAGACTGAAAACTCAAGGCAGGAAAACAATTCCTTGGAAGACAAAAATACCTGGCCAATCGGAACCCACTGGGAGCCTTCTGCAACCTGGGTTTTCGTGCCTGACTCTGGTGCAAACAGTTTTCCAAGAAGATGATTAGTGTGAGGCTGTGAATTGTACCACAATGGTCTCCTCTTCAATGCAAGCTACTCCATAGCTTAGAAACCCAAAGTCAAAATTGCTGGCTTGACATTAATAATGTCCCACCTATGCCGTGCCAACTTTCAGCCATGTTAACTCATTTGCCTCTTATTTAATTCCATGAGGCAAATGTTCTCACCGTCAGCTATAACCCAGCAGACAGGGATACAGAGGTTGTGACTTGCCCAGGACCACCTAGAATTTGAATTTGGGTCATCTGATGTTCAGTGCCCCTTCCCCCACACGGCTGTCAAGCACAGATAATCTGGCCTTTCTTCAGAATGACAGTTTGGCAGAGTTACAAGCAGCTGGGTCAGGACCTCCCCTTACAAGCTTGGGTCCTGGGGCAAAATAGGTGGCCTCTCTGGCCTCATTTTCTTGTCTGCAAAAAAAGACAATGCTTACCTAAAAAGGTGATTAGGGACAGAACAAAATGATATACTGTATATACAAGCATTAAGCTTTGTGTCTGACTCATAGTAGAAGCCAATAACTGTAATTTTCCTTTATCTCTCTTCCTTTCATGCTACTGGAGTTGCCCTTCTAAAAATCCAATTTCGGAGGATGTCATTCTCCATTCTAATGTGTTTATTTTTAAAGTTTCCAATATTATTTCTTGCACTGCAAAATCAAGATATCAGTGGCCCTCTCCATCTTTAAGAGATTATTGCAACACAAACAGGCCTGGCCACTTCCCTAAGGATTCGACAGGGACCTTTGTTTATTGCTTTCTTCAGGAAGCACAGCAGTTGGCCTGGCAGGACAGGTCTGACGTGCCCCCTCCACCACAGAGAACAAACAGGCAGTTAATTGCTTCTAATCATGATACTGATAGTGATGACTGTGGTAATGGAACAAAAGTTTCTTCCTGAACCTTAATCATTTTAATTTCTCTAAGTGGGGAGTGTAATTTTGGCTCAACAGCATTCCCGTTATTACCCTGTCATTACCTCTGTTTAGTACATTTAAATGAATGGAATGTTTCTAGTTGTACTAAAGCTCCAGACATCACCAGAACAAATGCTTGTCACTTCGTATCACATTTACAACAGATGAATTTAATCACAAAATCATAAAATGGGAAATATCCTAGTAAGGCCACGTTGTTCAGCCATTCTTCTCCCTTCAAGCAAAACTAAGCAGAAATTACCTCATATTGTTACAGAGCAACAGTTGGTTCTTGAGACTGGCAAAACACTTCCAAAGTCTCGCTTTCTCGAACCTGAGGGGTCAGTCTTCCACGGGCAATTAAGATCCCAGACGAGCCCCCCAAAAACTGTTACCGAGCAAACAGAAGGTCCATTATTGTCCGCCGCCTTATGGAAAGATGCCTCTCAAAGCCAGAGATTTGTGAAAAGGAAAGGAAATGTTTATTTAATGCTATACAGAGTTAAAGTAGCAACTTAACTTCATTAAAATATCAAAGTCCTTTAGGATACCCACAGACGCCCACAGTGCCTCCTATCTCCCTCTGCCCTAAGTC